>KN716150.1:956715-1001615 GCA_000816705.1 Dictyocaulus viviparus | reverse complement strand
GGTACTGTACTAAACGTTAACTTACAAACTAACAAACGACTAAACAACAACAATAACGAACTAACAACAACAACAACAACTAAACAACAATGACCATATGAACTTGATGGCGTCATTTCGTCAGATGACAGTTCAAATCGTGCTTGTAAAGGATCTAAGCATTAAGTAAGACGATTTTGAAGCAAGTGAAAATAAAAAATGGGAAGGATTCAAAAAGATGGAGTTCATGGAGTGAAGCTGGGGTTAAAGTTTAGTGACTCAGATTCTGCGTATGTTTAAATCCATCAGAATTGCTTACCCTTTCGGTTTCTTCGAAAGTCGTCAACCAGCAATATATCGAGATAAAGTATGCAGAAATAAAAATTAAATTATGTAAAAATTATTAACCTTTGGTAATTGTTGGGATGAGGAAAAATTAAGTTATAAATAATAATGAGGAAGTTATACGACATATTGAGGGAGATTTGTGTTACTCATCAAGCTTATGCCTTAATAAGCTTATTCGCAAGTTTTCTTCTGAACAATGTTTGAAAATTAAAATTTAAGAACCCAAGGCACTTAAATTTGTGTTACATTTAAGCCGCATCAATATTAAATGTGTTATCTGATAAGTAAAGTTTTGTTGATGATTTGTTTATAAACAATTCATTTACGTAAATAAAACAAACAATGCATGTACAAGTAAGAAAACTGGAAAACAAATAAAAAATAAGCTTGAATTGATGGGAAAGATTTTTTCGAATTGTTTTGCATTTGTTTATATTTCAGTATGAATATTCATTGGCACGATTTCGACGACAATACTGTGTGAACTCGTCCGCGTATTGCGATTTTGATGAATTGGTCGCGTTGATCGCGGACGGTACTTCTAGCGGTCACGCGTCGCCGCGCGAACGATTTGACTATTTAGGATCATTATTTTTCTCCGGAACTGTTATATCAACTATCGGTACGACTGATCATTCTACATTATTAAACCATTAGAATTTTTTTAAACCTAATTTTAATATGGATATAATTTCAAAAAAAAAGAAGATCGCTAAAAATTTTGAACATCATAAAATAAATGTAAAAAAACATGTTTATTATTACGATGCGATCGATAAATGCGAAAGGAAATCGATAAAACAATATCGCAATCAATTTGTTCTTACTGTTTTGTGTAATGTTATTTTTTAAACTAGAAGTAGTACTTATATTGATTATTATTTTTATTATTTATTGCAGAACTTTTTCCCCCTTATGATCTCTTCCAGTTCAATTGACTTAGTGTTGAGGATATAACGGTTGATCTTTGACCTTCATCTTCGATTAACGTCATTAATTAAAAATGAAAAAAACATAAGTTGTAAAAACTTCGATGACGAAAGATATTAAAGAATAATTGTATTGATAATATTATGATAACTGAATATTTAGATAATTTAAAACATCACTTATTGATTTTTTCCTTAACGATATCCTTTCAGTCTACTAATATTTTGAGGTAGTATTGATAATTTTATGTTACATTTATCCTTAGAAGATATTTACTTATAATCATCTTCTAGCGATTTTGATCTATATGAGGTATACACTATCGTAGTTGAGCAGTAGTTTTAGCAATAGAAGAAGGAAAAAAAATTTCACCACAGCTTTTTGTTCTACTTGAAAAGTCGAGAAATTTCTTTTTCAAACAGGCTACGATATTTTTACCTCATATCTGAGGTATTTCTCAAAACTTTTATCATTAGGATTCCAAATCGTCTTGAACTCAACAAAATTCATTTTGGTCAATTAAAAAATCACAATGTCCCACGCTGACATGAAACAGGCCTGAACCACGCTTGCAGCCGCCCTACAGGCCTACCGTGCCCGCCGCCAACCCTCCTAGTTCAGTGAATTGGTACCAAAGAAATTTAGATAGATAAACAGTAGTGATTTTGTGATGAGTGTCAACTTGAGTTACTGTGCAGATCAAACTCACAATCAACTACCTCTACGATATCAGGTTGAACCTGAATGCGTAGGCGTATCCCGCCATAAGGGACTGATCAACTCCAAAGATCACCTCATTTTGTGTTGATTACAATTTGCTAGAAAATCGTTATGACCTCATCATCATCACCCTCTACCTTTCAAACAAACAATAACTATCTGATTAAGTAAACAACCAGAGCTTTTCGTTACACTCTATTGCTTTTTCAGTTCAGTTCTTCCTCCTTTTTTTTCTTTTTCCTCAGTCGATGTTAGTAAATGGTCAGTAGAAAATTCAATTTTTGTTGTTGTTAAAAAATATTTTTGTGACTTTTAAAAATAACGTCTTCAGATTGAAATAAATTATTTTATTATTACACATTTTACATCGAAAACAAAAATATTTACATTCTTTACGTCAATATAAACAAAGATGTTTACCATTTCAACTATGAATAGCCTTAGGAAATTAATCATATCACTAATCTTTTACAAACAAAACTATTATTGTTTTCTTCCTCACCTCTTTGTTTTTATTTTTCTCTTCTTCTTTCTTCATTACAAAACATTTGCGCTTCTAATGAATTTGCATTTTTTCATTTGCATAAAATCTTTTGCTTAACAACTGAAGTGTAGAAAAATTAATAATATAAGACAAATTAATAAATACTTCATATAAAATCAACCATAACACTCATCACTCTATTGATTTTTCCTCAAAAGATTTCCTCAATAGAAACCTCATAGAAATTATATTATTTTATGCCAGAAAACAATTTAATCTACTTATCCTTAAAATCAGAACTGATCATAATAAAATTTTTTCATTTACATGGTAAATATGATTCATTCAATCCAATCATTTTGCTTGGTAGATCAAAACTAAAAATACATGCTTATTCACCAAATGTTTATTTTGGATGAGGAAATAAATAGTGATCTACATATTTGTGACAACAATCAATATTGATTGATCTCGATGATAACATGAATTACTTGTTTGCTTTCCTATCTACTCATTTTTCAGCTGCAAAAGATGAAACTCACGAGGAAAATCTTCTACGAATTCTTTTTAAGTTAGTCCATGGAGGTTAATCAATAATTTTGCTAATATGTACATGTCTAATTGAAAAATAGTTCTGGTTATTTTATAATGAGCAATTGCAACAATAATTATTATTATTATTAAAATAATCACCGTTCCAAACCAGCGACCATTTAATACGAAATCATCGCCTATGCATAACAGGAAATTACAATGTCAGGAAGCGATAGCGCTATCAGGAATATGAGGTAAGAGGATACAAATTGTTCAATCTCATCTGTGGATTGAGGAGATAAGGATAAGCCGTTTTGAGAACCTCTCATCAAAATGTACACAAGAAAAGATGAGCTTTGGTGTTGATCAATCCCTTGAGCCGGGATGCGCCTACGCATTCTGTGAAGTCGTGGTGGTGGTTGAATGCGAGCGTGGTCTATATAGTGACTTGAGTTGCCCACTGTTTATCAAATCTGTGTTAGTCTTACTAAGATTTCTCTGGTAGCAATTGACCGTCCCTGGAGCAATAGCGGGTTTGATAGGCTTGGGGGAGGCCGCGAACTGAATCGGGCCTTTGTGTCACTGTGGCAGCTTCACCACTAAGCCACTGCACCCCCACAGGTATTATTGCCACGCAGAATTCGACGTCAATTCCTTAATAATAAAAGATATTCTAAACGAGCGGTCATCAAAAATAGACTCTATAACTTTTACTGAACGATGAATATTTTCAGCTTAGTTAACTACATCTCATCATAATTCTTTATGTTTTCTTAAGCAGTTGCAGTACCCGTTAAAACATAAGCAGTACAGAAAAATTTTGTCGTATTCATAGTAAAAATTAAATTGAAGCAATCAAAAATTCTATTGTTCTATTATTGTTATGAAAATGAAATTATTTTTCTTTCTTGTATTGAAGATTTTTGGACATCTTCCAAATAAACCGCGATGTGATAGAATACACTGAGATGATCAAAGCGTACTGTAATTGCACTATAGGACCAACTCTGTAGTGGTACGGTAATTGGTAATCTCTTATGGTTCATGTTGTATTAGTACTAAGACGTTCACATATCGTCAAAAGCTTTTACCTCCAAGATCGATCATTATTCATTATATTTTTATTAAGGCTTATTGATTGCACATATTGAGGTCTCTGTCACTCTACATTCACTCAGAAATATCATCGATAATCGATATTGTTCGTATTAAATACAACGGGAACTTCTGCTATTACGAAATTTTTGTGATGTAATATAAATTAACACATCTACAATTCATATAAGATTGATGAGTACGGTAATACCGTAGTGAAAACGGTCTTATAAGATCTATAATTTCTAGAAATACTCGTTTCTATCAAGACGATTATGCAGTTGTGATTTTTTTTTCTATACGTGATGACGTCACACGATAGATCACAAGTAATTTATAAATACGGTAATTATTAAGAAACACCAGCGACATTCCTCCTACTCGCTTTATTTAGAAAATCGTTGCGTTATTGTAAGTTATTAATGTTGTCTGAAGTAACGCACTGAAAATAATTACTGCTTTTCCTCAACAAGCGAGCATATTTGAATAGTTTTTAGAAATTTTTTTTTAAGTTTGGAAAGAAAAAAATGACCGTGTATGATCTTCTTGAAGCTCGTATTCTATTTGGTTAATGAAATGAATATATCTAGACGAAGACACAGAAGTATATCCTCAAAAGTTTCACTCGTTATGCTTCATCTGTAATCGTGATTATTTTAGAAGCTTATTTGCATTAGTTTATAAATTTACTTACATTATATCAACTTATACTATAAGGATGAGCATTATAAGTAATTCTATACATATCACGTTGTCAGGATTTGGTTCATCAACTCCACGAACAGCAATGGGACGAGTTTTGACGATTCCTTATGGTGTGATTGGTTGTACGAGTTGTGTTTTATTCTTCAATTTGTTTCTTGAACGATTTGTAACAGCATTATCATATTTTTTGAGGTAAGAACAGTGACTACTATCACTAGAATTGTTAACATTATTAGTATTATTAGTTGTTATAATGAGGTAAAGATAAGGAGTTGATAAGAAATGAGGGCAACTACGATAGTGGATAGACGAATGACTCCTCATAAAATCTTTTAGATTGTAAATACAGTATAAACAAACCAACAATATAATATGGTTTCTGGTACTTACGATCACCAATAAATCAATAATATATTGAAAATCATAGTCGTTTACATTTTTAGATACGTTCATGAACGAAAAGTAAAACGACGCGCGATGACAAATAATAGTATAAACAAGCCGATCACGTTATTAATCAATAATCAAGATTACTGTGAATCATCAAGGTTACAAGTTTTTCTCATTCTTAACTTTCTATGATTTCATATATTCACTTATTTATAATTGTATTCTTATCGAGCAGATGTTAATTATCTTCTTCTTTTATCTTGAAGCTGTTTCGTTAACGTCGACAAACTAATCGATTGTTTTTTCAGCTCTTGTGAAGGAGCAATGGATAACTGGAGACCTTCAGTTTATAAGGTCTTCTTTTGTTTATTCAGGTTTGTGTGATTCTTAATATCGTAACGGAGATTGTGTCTTAGAATATCGTTTCAGTATATCCACCTTATTGATCAGCTTTTCGGCTTTGATCTATTCACATATTGAAGACTGGGCCTATATAGAAGCACTTTATTATTGCTTTATAAGGTTAGAATACTATTTAAGGAATAAAAATCAATAATGCTAACAAGACGTGTTCATCCATATGTGTGAGGTTCAATAAAGCTTCAATGATCAATCTTAATCGATTTCGTATAATTGTTATTTCAGTTTTGCAACAATCGGTTTCGGCGATTACGTGTCAAATCAAAAAGACGTCACAAAAATGAATGGTGATATTTATAGGTGAATTAGTATATTTATTACTACACGCCTAAGGTTACACGTGCCTTAATGATATGCGGTGCTAATATGATGTGTAAACTCAAATTTGTGGACGCTAGTTGACCTCCACACTATCCCTATCGAACCTCCATAGTCGGTTGACTGACACCATGGAAATCTGGCAAGATAAACAATATTGATCTGAGCAGGAATTGCATACCTCAAATCAATATATGAACCCGCTCGTATACAATCACCGCCACGACATCACCTCTTTGACTTATTAGTAGATGCGTCGTAGATCGTCCTACAGGCATGCGTCCTACAGGCGATGATCAACGCCGTTGTTAACCATAGTCGCCATAGAAAATCATTACGGTTTACTCAACGTGTTTATCACATGAGTTCTAAAACAGATGTAACTCTTTCGAGTTCAGTTGAATTTTTCAGTGTTTCAGATTTCTCAACTTTGCGTTGCTCACTCTGGGTGCTTCATGTTTCTACTGCCTTTTCAACGTATCATCAATAGTAGTACGGTAGGCGACGTATTCTACTGGATTGTTTTTGAGCGATAATAATAACTGAGCAGTACTTTTAGTTGTGGTAGTTAAATATTTGTAATTTAGACAGTTATTAAACTTCATGATAAAGAAAATGGATGTAAAAGGTACGATTTGCTGTTTGAAGAAGAAACGACGATATATGGGATTAGGTTTACGACCTCCCAAAGGTGAGAATTCAATAATAATCGCTAATGAATTTTATGAGTTGAAAAAAAGAATATAACGAAAGAAATTTGGCTTTGACATCGTCGTCAACGACAGTGACTTTGAGTATTTGCCTCACTTTTGTTTTTTGTTCCATGTTTTTGATCTTCGATAAGGGAAGGAGGATAGGTTGCTTGCATAGTTTGCCAACTTTATTGCTAGCTTTTTTTCAACTAGAAATAACCGAGCTCATCCATTTGTTCCTCAAACATTTTTCATAATCTTGAAAAACTCTATGTTTTAAAAAGTGAAAAAAAATAATCGCATTATGTTTTAAAAAGTGAAAAAAAATAATCCCATGAATTTTTTGTAAAAGTGGTAGAAGATCTACCGATTGTCATAATTAGGTTGATTCTATTCTTTTTCAAGTACTGATAATGATATATTTTAATGATTGGATTCTGTACCTTGAGGTCTCGAGGGCATTAAAGATCAATAGTTACTATTTGTTTTTGTAATTTGACTTATTTATTTTCTCTTTTTTCTATCTTTGTAAATAGTACTATCATCACATATTTTGCACTATATAAAACATAACAGTAGAAATTACTAATCCAGCTCAATGACATCATCAATGAGAAGTACTACTGGCCAATTGAGCTCCATCTCATATGGTTGGCAAAATTTCAAATTCATCGATGACACTGAAAGACGCAAACTTCCAAGAGTTTTCATGCTTATACGCGAACTTGAAACAAATAAAACCGCATGGGAAAACCAGAATGATAGGAGAAATTTCTGGAGAGTGAAGTAAAGAGAAAGAGAAAAGAAGGAAGCAGTTATGATCAATGAAATAGTTGAGGTTGAGGAAAGTCATAAAACTTGCTTCATCAGTTACAAGACCGGGATGATCGTACTGCTCAGCCAACACGATGACCAGACTAACTTCTTCCAAGAAAGCAATGAAGAGAAACATCTACGTTTCTACTTAGATCTCTTGTATAACCACATTCGCCTTCTACTACGTTAAAAACGAAGAGAAAATCATGTGATACAAAAAATCCTCCGATCCGACGTGCTACTGCCTCGGTGAAGAATCGCATAGTATTCGGACAAGGCAGGACCTGAAAGAACATCTGAAGAAACAACCTTTAACGCACGACCTGACGGGCTAGAGAGTTTCATTATTTATAATAAAGGAGCTGAACCGTAGTTGAACATGAAGAAATAACCGTTCCCAATATTGACAGCTATCGTCCAGTCATTGTAATTTCTGCCGTTAAAAGCGTAGGTCACTACATGTTGCTTACTGGATTCTTAGGAAGTCACACAAATGTTTTCATCCAAGTCATTTTTCTGAAAATCTGGACCTCAGCTAGACTCTTTTTGCTAAATTGAAGTTTTTATCAGAAAGATAGAGTAAGAAGGTTTTTTTGCAAATTCAAAGTTTTGTTTGTATAGACGAGCAAAGACACAATTATTGTCTTAAGTTTAAATGTTTTAACACCTTTAAAATATTCTTGCTCAAACCAATCTACTAATTGGATCAAATTTTTAGGCTACGACCAAGCATCCGAAAGATCATCATTAGACTACCAAGATGGACTGTTGTCGTTGAAAGAATTTCTGATGAACAACCAAAGTTCTGTATTGTTGTTACAGAAGCAGTTAATCAAAAGCGCCATGAAGAATGCTAAGGAAAACGAGGAACAAAAGATTTCTGCAACACGAGTCGGTCCAATGGGCATCCTCGATCAAGCATTTGGAGACGAGGACTAATTTTTAGGAGATGAGTAAAATAAGATCTACTGTCGTTTCATAACCAAGTTTACTAAAAACGGAATGTGATATAATCGTTATTGTAATTTATTTTGTAATGATATGCTGATTTGGCCGCATAACTCCGAACCTCAGTCAGGATTTTTCCTTGTTATCCCTCTTGATCTAGATCATGAAACATCAGATCATCTGTCATTTGTTAAAATTCAACTGAAATCAATTAGAAATGATGTCATGTTATTCATAATAATTTCCACGGGTTTGTATATGTAAATATTTACATAACGATTTTCGATCGATTCATTCTATAACTGTGATAATCGATTACTCCATAAAACAGCTCATTTAAATAAATATTACAATGTGTTAGTGAAATATTGTTTATTTTTTATTTGTTGTACACTCCCCATTCTTCGTCTCATTCTATGCATTTTAGTAAGTAAATAATGCATTATTGATTTTTTTCTTGACCACTATATGTAAATAACGTTGTTTTTCCGCAAATACACTTATTGTCAAATAGTTTACGATTTGAATGAAGTACTAACAGTTAAATATATATGTATATATATATATATATGGAACGTAAAAATTACAAATGTCGAAGCAGGTTACATTACTGTGTTTACTTGTGCGCTAATATTTTGTTTGTTTACAATAACCACATCGTTTATATTGTAAATACGTTTTCAATATTGTTTTGTGATGTGAACTATCTTTTAAGACCTAACATTACGGACTAGTATGTTAAAAAATTTTTATTTTTTTTGATTGAAAAAAAATAGGGGGCGAAGTGGCTCAGTGGTGGAGGTGCCGCAGTGACACGCCGGCCGATTCAGTTCGTAGCCGCCCGCCAGGCCTACGAAGCCCGCCATCCCTCCGGGGTCGGTAAATTGGTACCAGAGGAGTCTGGGTAAGATAACCGGCACTGACTTGGTGAAGAGTGGTCAACTCAAGTCATTGTATAGACCAGACACGCATTCAAACACCTCCACGATATCACGTTGAACATGAATGCGGGGGCGCATCCCACCACAAGGGATTGGTCAACGCCAAAAATTATTATTATCTTATGTTACAAAATCAGGTATTTCCTGTTCTCTACTATCACGAAAGTTAGAATAGGTGTTTCCTCTGGAAAGGTGTTAAAGGATTTCCCTCCTTTACATCATCTCGGTTTCTTTTCAGAGATACACTATATTACGTATATATGGGTGGCGTAGTGGCGCAGTGGCGCCTGATGTTGGTGTCACAGTGACACGCACGCCCGAATCTGGTTGGCTGCCACCATCCAAGCCTACCAAACCTTCCATTCCTCCGTTATCTGTAAATATACACCTCTGTGTACTGAATTTCACCAGTTATTTCACTTTTTTCCATAAATTACATGATTATCGTCGACACTGATTTTTTTGTAACCATATATACACTGATGGGTTAAAAATTGTTTCAAGACAATTTCTATGTAATCCTCTTATTAACTCTAATTTAACTTCTAGTTTGCAATGTTCTTGGATTATTTATTATTCCACCATTCACATGCAAAACTGGTGCTTTGTCATGACGTCAGACAATATTTCTAATTGGTTTCGTTGTTGTGCCGGAAAATGTGAAGTATCAAGTGAAATAACACAAACTCATTTTAGGAAGTCTGTTTGATCTATTCTAAAGTATTGTAAATTGTGTTGTTTCGAATATATAGAATATGAAAGACAAATTAAGAATAATTAAGCAATAATACAATTTCAGAACGTTTTTCTTTGTTTCATCTTAATGAAAAATATCACATTGGATTAAACTCATGGTTGTTTGTCCAACATGGAACTCGTTGAATACAGATGCAAATCACATGATAAACAAATCGTGGTTACAATTTGTGATGCGGATATTCGAACGTATGTATCTGGAAAGAACAGTGTCCTGCATATTTGCTTCCTCGTAAGTATTAAAGAATATTCTTTTGTAAATGTTTTATTTGTTCTTGCTATTTGTGAAATTACAATAACTCGTACATATTTCCATTGTCAACTTTTTTCGTATATCCTTTATGAACATGGATGCTTACATATTATATTATTTTTGCGAGAGCAACATCGGGTTCCTGTAATGGGCCTAGCATCTTACAACTGCAACGATATTTGGGATGTTGATATTAATCGGCTTCAAAATTGCTACGCACCATTTTTGCAAGTCTTCTTTTTCCTCTTTATCTTTTGTTTAGGAATTTATATTGTTTGACATATTGTGAGAAGCTGGAGGCATATGTTCTTCATTACTTTAGTTTCGGCTATATAAGGCTTCCGCAATGGCTAGAAGACGGAGGACTCGCTTGTGGTGACACTGTCCAGGTTCAATTTTTCCTCGAGAAAGACTCCATGTACATCAGGTGCTATTCTTGATTAACTAATGTATAAGACTGAATTCGTAGTGTTTCAAATTAGACTGCGACATTATATTGGCAAAAATTAGTTGGCAGGCTCTCGTGTACTGTTTCACGTCTGTGTGGTCATGAACTATTCGTAAATGAAAATATTTACCTAGGGTATTATATATTCTGCTCTTCTTCCTATCTACTTTGTACTACTTTGTATAGTTCGACTGACATTTTAGAGATATAAATTATTTATTACGGGAAGTATTCTTCACATAATATTTATTAAAATCCAAAAAAACTTGCAGCGCTTTTGTATTTTCAAAGTATTTCTACTCAGCTTGCCTTTTTACTTATCACAACGTTTTTAAAGTCATCTTTTGCTTTAAACTTTTATACTGAAGTAAGGTCTCGTTCATTTATCGTTTGTAGCTCCGGAATTTTAACTTCTTTGTTTATTTGGAAGATTTCATAACATAACTTGATTAGAAAGGTCTTTCTTCTGAAGCTTCAAGGTATTATGAACTTATTTGAGTGAGATTTTTGAGAATCAAGTTAGGTTCATTGATTATATACATATTTGTTGGATTAGATTTATTCTAGTGGTATTCGTAGTCAGATTTTCAAACACTCTTCTTTCTGTAGTTGCAGTTTTCTTACAGGTTGGGGAAAAATAGAAGAGATTGGACAGTGGCGTTGAGCACAAATATTGACCAATCTTTTAAAATTCTATTCGTTGTGGAGTCGGCAAAAGTGAGCACTTTCTGTAGAACAGTCGCATTTTATCATGTTTATTGAATTTTAGTTTTAAGATTGGTTGAACTACTAATGGATTTTTGTCATTTACTTTTCGAAATAATAAGATATTTAGGAGAATTTTTTCGTTATTAGAGACGATTTATATGTTGACTATGTACTTAATGGGGTACCTCGTCAACTGCGATATTGTGCCAGTTGTGCTGATGATATTCATTATAGGGTATAATAATGTTTAGGAATTTTATATATATTTTTGTTTTTTGTACTTATCGTAGCTCACACCAGATAAGATATTCATTCCTTTTCAGTTAGTTGTATATAGTTGTGGGCACTATATGTGTTTTTCTTGTTGGAAAAAGTGGACAAAGAAGAACGAGGAATTCATCTGTTTTCTATGTCACCAAAAAGGTAAATCTTACTGATATTAACGATTTTTCTGTTTCATTTTACCAACTTTCATTTCTTTAAGTTTGTATTTCGTATATAGCATTGTTCAAAAATGAAGTGATTTAAGCTTATCACCATGTGTTAGCTAGGCTTCGCGACAGTCCTTGCCCAGTGGACAACTGTCGTTCAGGAGATAATATTCGGGAATACGTGCTTGTACCGTGTGGGTTAGTAGTATGTTGCTATTTTTTTTTGTTAAACTTCCAAATCATGATTTCCTTTTGTTTTGGTGAGTACGGTATCCCTTTCTCCAATTCCTGAACGAATCCAAATAAAGCAATTATATAAAGTTTCTTCCAATTTACTGCATTCTGAGAGACAGCTGTTTTCAGATTGGTATATGTAAGATATTTCAACGTAATTTTTAGATTAAAATTCTTGCTATCAGTTGATCAATTATGTGGTTGAATTATTACTGATCTGATTCCTTCTTTTTTTAGAATGTTCTTAAGAAAATTTGAGCAATTGTATACTACTACGAAACAAGTCATATTTCAAATTTTAGGTGTGTTGTCCGTTGTTTGTTCAAAGACAGTGATGGAGAAGAGAGACGTATTTGTCCCTATGAGTTATGTAATAAACCTGTGGAGTCAAAATGGCCTTTATATATAAACTAGAACAATACAAAATATAGGTGATTGCGATTTTTCAAACTCAGTTCTAACTATTGCAGTTTAATATGTGCTAACATATTGCCAATTCAGTGCTCATTATCTGTTCGATTTGCTTTTTAGTAACAACTATTCTAGGTTATTGATGTTTTTGTTGTTGTTGTTGTTGTTGTTCCAAGTAATGGGGCGAACAATCGAATTAGTCGGGGATTGTTTCCATATATTCAGTGTGAATAGGAATTAGTGGTGGTGTTGTTACATGTTGCTTTCATTTAGTTTTGTGTATTTCTTCTAATATCCTAATGGTGATAATTACTAAAGGCCTCTTTTCATACTATTTTGATGATCTGTCCATACGTGTGAACCAAATGGTGATATTTATTTATCATTATCATTGCTCATGTTGTAATTAGTTATTGATTTCATTGATTTAGTCCTGATTCAAGATAAAAATTGTTAGAAATTGTGTTAAATTAACAAGGAAAAGAATTCCGGTTAGCTGCTTATACTTGCCGTTGTTTCTATTCCTGTTATGTAAATTGTTGTAACTTTCATAGAAACTGACAAAGTTATACGAGAATGTTGAATTCATTATTTTATAGCATCCTGGGTAAATGAAGTGATTCTAGCATTAAAAATACAAAAAAGAGTCTTTGACCACAGTTTTTTTTACTTTTTACTGAAGAGATCACTTTTTACACTGATCAAAAGGACGTTCTATATTATTGGATCCGTCATACTGAGGTACTTGACAAAATACATTTCGTGGTGTCTGCAGACATGAAATTATACTCATTAACGGACCTTTGGGCGTTTTCAATGCAATGGAGTTACATAAGTTGAACTCTCCGAGCTAATGTTAGTTACTCATGATTACCCCATCGTATTGACTGTGATATGACAAAGCTATGTAACAACAATTCATTCTTATGAAGCAAGTATTGAAACACGTGACCCTTAGATCAAGAACCGAGGCGTATTTAACTCATTGTGCATTTACTAAATAGCAATAAATCTGTGAATCTATGTAATCCCTCTAGTATTATAGGTATAGAAATTGTCATTTCATAATCAGATATTGAATCATTCGTAGAATACGCTATTTATATACTACAGTACTTGTAAATGTTTTGTACATTTATGTGGAGCACAAAATATAAGGTGAGACAAAGATGAAATAGATAGCTTGCGTAATTAATATGGTAGAGTGACGATCTCTATGCACATTTTAACTTTGTTTTTTATCAGAATGGATAGTACTGCTTACAACAAATGTGTTTGGTCGCTCTGTGATTAAGATTGACTGTACTTCATATTAGAATATTCGTTTGTCTTAGACATCCTTGACATATATTATATCTGAAGAGCTGTACGCTTCACAAGCATATATTTGTTTGTTTTTATGTGATTACGTCGTCTACAATTGTTTGATGTTCTAGTGATAACGATCTTTAATTCGTTTGATATTGAAATGCTGCATCTCAATGCTCTTGACTAAGTATAAAACAAAATGGCGTCTACTTCGAAAATCCTGACTTCACCTTCACGATGGTCGTTCAGAAGAAAGGTGATGAGATTAATTAAATTTTGTACAATATTTATTCGTTCTTTCGGACGTGGTGACTTTTTTCTTCCTATGTATAAAATTCAGACCTATTTTCTCAATGAATGTGAGGAGTCTCGAAAAGTTATGATAGATTTCGTATAAGTGATTTCCTTATTGCTGTCAATTATTAATATTGAGTAATAGTTAATATTAATTCTTTCAACAAGAACATACGGATGAAAATTTTGACACTACAAACTATGATACAACAGTCTCTTAGTAGCGTTTTGGATTAAATTATTTGGTTATATTATTGTAACAAAATAATATTAGTTGCAATAACTTACAAATACCTCTCGAGTACAAACAAAAATATTCGTGAGACATTCTCGGTTTGATCATGACGGCTCTTTTCAACAGTCGCAAAGTTCTATTCCTTTTAGAAGTTGTAAATGATCTGTCGATGCTGTAATCTTTCACCTAATCAAAAAATTCAAGTTCTTCGTGTACGGAGTGCCGGCAGTTCTCGTTGGGAGTGGAGCGGGTATATATAGCTCTAAGGAGTCATTTGAAGACGTGAAGCAAGCAGGAATCCTGAGGTTTGGAAGGGCTGCTGTAGCAGTAAGTTCCTATTTTATTAATGTGTTCTGTATTATAGAAATATAGAGTAAGTGAAGAAAAGTCCTTTTTTCATACCTTTAGTGTTTTCGGTATGTGAAAATTCTTGGAAATGAATATATTTATTGCATCTTTCATAGGTGGCACAAATTGTTCTGGATTACAAGTTATCCTTACGACGACTCAAAGATTCTTCTGAGGAATATGACATCGCTATCAAACAGTGTCATAAGCGCAGCGCATCCCGTCTTCTTGAGCTGGCCTGTGCTAATGGTGGTGTATTTATAAAGGTGTTTCATTTCATATTCTTTTTGCTTATTATCCTTAAGCCCTGGACTTCAAAATCATTCGATTTGCGGTAACTAACTACTGAGTGCATTTGAAGTCTAGGTAGGACAACATCTATCTGCTATGGAATATCTCATCCCTTCTGAGTACACTACAACGTTATCCATTTTAACCTCAAAAGCACCTGAAGCGTCGTATGAAGACATTGTTTACGTTGTGGAATCAGAACTTAAAAGAAAGGTATTTTTTATTCCCAAACCATGGAGTATATCTAGTATATGGTAGTAAAGTATTATTGGTAATTTCTAGAAGGTATTATGTTAAACCAATTCTGCTTCATTATATTTTGCCTAAGGGTGTTTCTGAATTCGCCATTGAAAACCACAACGTGGTTTATAGGTATCAATTCTAAGTTAATTTATTCAGTATTTCTTCAGCTGGATGACGTATTTTCGGAGTTTTCTGTAAAGCCTATTGGAGCTGCTAGCTTAGCCCAAGTGCATATTGCTAAATTGAAGGTGGTTTATATAATGATTCAAAGAATATATTATTTTGGTCTTCATACGTATACAATACAGGATATCAATCAAAAGGTTGCTGTGAAAGTGCAACATCGTAGAGTGTACAAGAATAGTTACACAGATATGAAAACTATGGATGTGAGTTGGAATATTATTTGTTTTTATATAAAATCAAGTGGGATGCGAATGCTAATTGAAGCGTTTTCCTATGAACAAACATAGCGGTCCATAGTTTAGTTTGTAAATCAACACCGTAGAATTATAACTATTTACTTTGTAATGTTTGAGAAATATGCTAACCTTCTTTTAGGCATTGGACTTCACTCTGTACTTTCAATTTTCAAGTAGCTTTTTTTACTTTGTCGTAGATAATTTGTTTGCAGCTCCTCGTGAGAATTGCCGACAAGGTATTTCCGGAATTCAAGCTCATGTGGTTAGTTGAAGAAGTGAGGAAAAATTTGCCTCAAGAGCTTGATTTCATATTGGAAGCAAGGAATGGTGATAGATTGGCAAAAATGTTTAGGCACCTGGAGTTTCTTAAAGTATGTTTGTTTACTCTTGTAACAGTTTGTTGTTGCGTATGCTGCCTTGCAAGAATCTTTTTTTTAGGTTCCAAAAATTTACCATGCATATAGTACACCTCGGTTATTAACCATGGAATTTTGTGATGGTGAACATATAGATGATATTGATTACATAATGAAAAATAATATCGATAGACATGATGTAAGTTGTTTCAAATTTTTCAAATGATCCATTACATATTTATGCCTAGTTAGTGTTATTTTTACACGTATAATACAGATGCGGCGATTTTGAGATTATTTTAATACACAGTCTTGAGTATGTATTCTTTGGTTTTCTTGATTAGAGCATTATGTGCTCTCTTATTGTACCAGATCATTTTGTTTAGTTGCAAGCATCTAAGAAAATATACTTATGGCTAATTAGAAATCCTATAAATTGGTTTTCGTAAGTTTCTAGCTCTGTCGAAAAATGGGTAGACTTTATTCGGAGATGATTTTCATTAATGGTTACCTTCACGCTGATCCTCATCCCGGTAACGTACTTGTGAATAAGACGGCAAGTGGTGAGATCAAGATCGTCTTGCTCGATCACGGTTTATATCTAGTTAGTGTTGTTCTTCACGTACAGTGCGCTTTTAATTCAACTACCAAACATGGTTTTCACAGTTTTGAAATGTAGTGTTTCCAGAATATAGATGATCGGTTCAGAAGCCTATACACCGACTTATGGCTTGCTCTATTGGCTCCCGATTCTGCCAAGCTAAGAGTGCGTTTATATTTCGTCCTTTTCACAGTACCATCTTGAAAATTTCCCGTATAATATGTGTCCGTGTCAAGTTAAATGTTTATAGAGAGTTGCTACGGAGATGGGAGTTGGTGATTTGTACGGTCTTTTAGCATGCATTGTTTCTAGAAGAACGTGGAAGGCAGTTTCTCAGGGCATTCAAAATAAAAAAATGGATAATCATGAGGTAATAAATTTTCTATCAGCGTTTATTACGTAATTTCCGTTTGTCTATCAGAAATTGTATGCGACTTGTTAAGAATGTAAAATTAATTGTGCCATAAATTTTGGTATCTTTATTAGGTCTTGTTTTTCATGTTTAGAGGTCGGAGCTTCGTCTTTATGCAGCATCATTAATTCCACAAATAACCGAATTGTTGCACCGAATGCCGCGTCAAATGTTACTTATCTTGAAGACAAATGATTTACTCAGAAATCTCGAACGCGTACTTGGTACGGAAAGCCGCTCGGATTCTTTCATTGAGGTACACTACACAAGTTCCAGGATATAATGCTCTTTCTGTACAGATCGATTTGATAAGTCTATGAGTCTAATTTTTATAATTACTGTAATTATCCTGTCTATTTTTGTAATTACTTCAGCATAGATCGAAGAACAAAATTCGCAATTATTTGAAATATTGATGAATTAATGACTCAATTTAATGTTTTAGATGTCGAAGTGTGTAGTGCGTAGTCACTATGAGTTGATGATGAAAGACCCTCAATGTGGTACTTTGGAAGCATTTGGAATACGACTGAAATTATTGTGGGCATTATTTAAGATCCAAACATATGAGTGGTATCTTATTGTGAAGCAATTATTTCCCGTTAACTGTATTCTCTCATGATTACTTCTAACGTGATTACGCTGGGAAAAAATTTTGAATGACTCAATAGAATAAGAAACAAACAATATAACAAAATGACAATATTTTAGAAAAAAACATTTTGTCGTTACACATACTCATTACGTTATCTACGTTATTTTTAATCAAAATATTGACTTTTCCTGAAACAAATATTTGTCACCTTAATTACTCAGCATAGATTTTGTGTTGATCTATTTATCTATTGTTTAGATGTTATAATTGTAGTGGATATTTCTGTAGAATTCTGTAGTTCTATACTTTCATTATGATTGTGATATCGAAACATCTTACTAATATAATTCTATCTTGAACATTGTACCGGGTTTATAAGTTTTCTATGTGTGCCTCATTTGTTTAGTGCTGAACATCGACAAATTTTTTGACTCCTTAATACTTAATAGTGATCTGGGTCACGAATACGCATGCCCATAGACTCAACAAAAACCATTGAATACTTTTGGTACATAGCCCTTCTTTCATCTGATCATTAATTTTTTCGTCACATAACGAGGCAACTGTGATTCTTTTCTATTGTGTAGATTTGTTAATTCTGCAAAGAAATCAACATGTCTGACTCGTGAAATACGACACGAAACCCTATTTTCTACCCATTCTTGGGAAACTTTCGAAAAAAACCGCTTTCAAACATTTTCAGAAATCATGAAATCCAATTTTTTAAGACGTCAAAACAAGCTTTGACACCAAAGCGGCTCATTGAGAAGGTAGTGAAGTTGAAAATGTACCAAAATCGCACTATAGTTTGTGATTTTTCGAGAACCTCAATCGTGTTCTAAAGTAGTTTGATTCCACACATATCCTCTATATTATATATTTGTCCTCATAATCTAAATTAAACACCAATACTAAAATTTGTGTAGTTATTCGCTGAATAGTCATTTCAAAATTTGTGCTTTCGGCTATAAGTTTTGTATTACATGCCTTCACTGTATTTTAATATAAGATGTATTTATTTTCAACTCATCTACACTGCAGCCACCGATTTTTGTTGTTTTCGTCATTTTGATTACATTGCTGATATATGAGACCTTAAGCACAGTGGTTTGTCATTAGAGTTATTAGTTTATTTATGAGATGTTTGCCGACTTTCCGATCTGCAGGCTGCTTATTTCTAATTTATCGGATTATTATTACTAAAGAATATCGTCGTGTGTCATATTTCATTGTGCTATATTAAAGGCGATATAATTCCGTTCATCATTGTAATCCGAATTATGTTATAAATTACTATTGTGGTTTTTTTGTTTATAAACACATCATAAGTGGTTTTATTATTGTTGTACAAAGTCAATGGTGTCCAAAGGTCCATTTATTTGTTTTTATGAGATCACCGAAAATCTGACTTTCTTTCATGCAGCTTGTATTACTAGTGTTATCAACTTTAATTGTTAACTAGTGCTTAGAAAAGAACTTTTAGCCAACATCACTTTTCGTAATCATATGAATGAGGTACACTTGAGGAGATAGTTCAAGCAGTTTCGTTGGGGCTAAGATGAATATTTGCTGTCCTCCTCTAGTTAAGCTTGCTCGAAGCATTATGACTAAGGAATATCTAAGTACAGGTATCTAATTTAATGTTATTTGCCTTACCTATTTCTCAGGTGATGTATTCTTTTCAATTGTTTTTGCGTAGTTTTATAGAGTTGCTTAAATACAAATTTATAAAATTCAAGCAGTATCACCAGAGAAGCTTATTCCGGATCTTCGTGAAAAATTTGTGTTACCTCCGAATTTCGACTATAGAGTGTGGTTCCCTATGCATATGTATGTACAAATGGAAAAAATGGAGGCTAAACTGCGCTCCGTAGATCTTATCGTTGAGGTTTATTAGCTTGCAATTTGTTTTTATTTTCCTTCTTCAACGTCTTTATAGAGCTTTCTAAGCGAGGCATAATCATAATTAACTTCGTTTCATTTTCTACATCTTAAGGTTCATGATGCACGGATAGCGGTTAGTGGAAGAAATCCTAAATTTTTTCAACATTTCTCTTCAATACGACCTCACATATTGGTTATGAACAAAATGGATCTAATAGATCTGAAAAAATACAAGTATGTTTTCTATTTTACATCTCGTTCTTCTTCTTTGTTTGTGAACTTGTTGGTGTGTTCTCTTGAACATTATTCCTTATTCAGTTTTATGATTTCATCGAATTGATGTGATGAGCACTTTTTGATTCTCGCTGACCGGGCATTTCGCTCACTGTAAATACTTATCTCTAGACAGCCGATTGAAGACTACTATCGCTATGAACAAGGTATAAATAATATTGTTTGGACGGATTGCAAGAGACGCTTAAGTCGGGCGATGTCTAAGGTTCAACAGTCCGTTTTGGATGTGCTAGCTCGTGAGCCACGATTTAATCGCACTGTTAGAACGGACTATCTAGTGAGTTTGTGATCAGGTCAATTTTGGATCTTTGTAAACTGAAATTTTCTGTATTACTCTTAACATACCTGGTTGAACGTCTCTCTAGAGTAGTCTTTATGTTCAACTTAATAGTTCTCCCTTTATTTCTACATTTGTTTTTTAGGTGATGGTGGTTGGTATACCTAACGTTGGGAAGTCTTCTTTGATCAATACGTGGCGTTCTCATAATCATGGAACGAAAAAAAGCGCAGTTGCAGAAGGTAAGTTGCCATCTTACTACAAATACACTTGATTCTTTGGAAAATTTAACCCTCGTCCAATATTTATAATCAAATCTTCCAAGCATTTAAGAAAAAGTGAGGCTGACTACCCTAATGTTTGAAGGTGCGCTATACATTTTTCCTATATTCGGAACCCTGGGAATCATTGGAACGGATATTACATCTCCGAATTCTCAAACAACAATTCTTTTTCTGACTGTAATACATTTTATGGAATTTTTTATAGCACACTAGTGGTTTTGTATGTCTGCCAGCACCCTAAAATCTATATGTAAATTGAAAATAAAATAACATAAGATTAAATTTGGTGTTTGTCAATCTTTTGTGGTGGGATGCGCCTACGCATCAATTTTGGGGCGGTGAAGAAATCCGATAAGATTCCATTTGTGACCTCGTCTGTTTATAAACTAGTTTAAAAAAGATGATGTTGAGTGAATCTTATAGTAGGAAAGTTTCGCCATCTACTCTATGGTTCAATATTTCTTAAAGATAATGCCAAGGTTTACGATTACTACAGAAAATGTGTTTGTCTTTCCTGTTCGTTTTATTCTTGTTGATGAATCAACCGGTAAACAACATTTTACATTCTATGGAAATTGATTTAGCTTAGTAGGCTTGCAGGGCGACCGCTAACTGATTCGTGCCTGCATGTGGCATTTCGTCACTGTGGCACCACCACCACTGCGTAACTGTGCCCACTAAAACCCAAAATATATTATTAATGTTGGTAATCAAAACGCTACTTGACTGATTCGTAACGTATTCTCTACATTTTGCTTGTAGGAAATGTTCCTTAATCTAGAGCTACTACACATAGATAGTTTTTTCGACGGCTTATTAAAAGAATTAATGACTTGCCAGTTTACTACGCCTCTTTCAAAAATAACTAAATATTATTTTCAACCAATATTAATCTGGCGTACGTTTCACATTTTTCGGGCTGTAAAGTATTACATCTATGCTAATCAAAAAGACCGCTGTTTGTTGAGATAACAAAGAAAACGCAGCAATCTGATTAGTTTTCAATCAACCTCAGATTACGAGTCTCATCTAATAACCGGCGAACAATTAGGAGCCTTCTTGAGGATATCCTGACTCTCTTACGTGGATATGTCATTTAAGCAGTATGTGCTTCTAACTAATTAATGCAATTATGTTTGCAGGAGCTCGACCTGGTGTTACTGTTCGTGTTCAGAATCGTGTGCGCGTGATGGATAGGCCACCTACATATGTGCTCGATACTCCAGGTGTCCTTTCTCCGAAGACTAGCAATATTGATGAAGTACTCTTGAAATATTTTCTCGCGTGTTCGGCCATGTTTGATTTCGGTTCATCTTAAGGTGATGAAACTTGCTTTGTGTAACTTGATATTAGAAAGCGCAACGAATCCTCGATATGTCGCAGATTATCTTCTTTACTGGTTAAATCGGTAAACTTGTTTTTTCCATTTATAATCATGTGAAGAGTAAAGCTCTATGACATCAATGGAAGTTTTTAGCTGGGCACCTGAAGTTGGAAACTACTGATCTACATAACATCCATTGGAATCTATTTTAGAACTGGCGATTACTCTTATGTCAAACATCTTGGAGTTCCTGGTGGTCCAATCGATGATATCGATAAGCTGCTATTAAGAATTTGTAGCACAAAGGTAGGTAAATTGTTTTCACACCAAAACTTCAGTTGAGACCAAACTGCGTTGGTATTTTTGCACTTGTTTTCAAGGATTTTTATATGTTCGCTTGTGAGTGCACTTTATGGTGAAATGTTAAGCACCTTACGGGAAAGTTCTCTTCATAGTAATAAATTCCGCTCTGTTTCACGTACCATTATAACTTGCCCTAATAATCGTTTATCGAATCTTTACTAAAATAGTTGCATCTCAGCTTTAAGCACTATCGAGGTCTTGCTCTAAAACTTGTAACAACAGACGAGGTTTAGCAAAAGGTTAGGAAAGGCTGAAGGAAAATGACATAAATTGACATAATTCTACACAGCGTCATAAGTTGAAATATTTTAGAATTGGCAGACACGTTGCCTGGTTGGAACCGATTACGAAGTGCGATGGGATTTTGACCGTGCTATAGCGTTATTTATAAGTTTATTCCGCAATGCTAAGCTGAAGGATTGTTTTTTGGATAAGGATGTTATTCAGGCTTATCTGTAGTTGGTGCGTTGATTTCTAAAGTTGACGACGTTTTTACTGAAGTATGTGAGAGCTTCTAATCTGGTCACCTTGATATCGAATTGGCTTTCATCCTGTATTAGTTCGATGGTAGATGTCGAATTATTAATTTCTTTTCCATTCTGTTAATTCTAGAATTGAAGTGATTAATTACTAATATAATAGGAAGGAAATTTTTATTCCAAACTAACATTTAGTAGTAGGAATATTGTGTCGAATCAACTGATTGAAATCGATTAGTGGACCTGGTGATAAGAATACCACGAAGAAATACCCTTACTATTATCACTTCTTTATATTTCAAACAACTTGCAAATATAGCGATGATTTCACAGTTTCTTATTACAGTGTTAATTAAGAATGAAAAATCCTGAGATATTTTCCATAAAATCTACAAGGAAAAAATCTTCATTGCACAAATTCAGCAAGTGCTCGAGCAGGTGCCATAGGACGTCGTTCACTTGCCCGTCGAATTACACCGTCTTTCTTCTGCACCGGAATCAGCGGCTGCTTCATAGGTGGCGCCATACGCCATTGCACATACGGTGCCTTTGAATTATGACGACGAAACTGCAAAAGTAAATCGACGTAAAAAAGTTTGTTCGTCAAATATTTAAGTCTTCACAAACAAAACTGCAAACAAACTCTTTTTAGATCTACATGCCATTTTCGAATGTGCCTATTTCCATAAACACAATAGCTAACGCAAAAATCTTAGAATTAAGACCACAAGAACGGGTATTCAAGCATGACGTAAGGTGACACTATAGCACACCACTCATAAAACACAACAAACTGTGATAACACTGTTACAAAATGCTTTACCATACCGTCATCGCCATGAGGGGGCGAACTGGCACAAATTATGGATTCCTCGACGCGAACATGTTTGCTTTGAGTGCACTATATCTTTGTTAAAATTATGTCTATTCATGTATACTATAAAAAAATATCCCATGACTTAAAAAGTAGTCCAAGTATGAGAGTTAAATAAAACTTATTTCAGTCAATGATCAATCTGACTTTTAAACGCGAAAATTAAACAAATTTGAAGACTATTTTCCCTTGGTTTCATAGTGTACCATTTCATCCGAATAAATTGTTGGTGGGAAATTAAGCGGAACACACTCACCTTAGTGCTAGCGATATATGCCGCTTTGACTGTTAGAACAACTGCGCCAAGCAAATTTCTTGCTGTTTGAATCAAAGACATGGCTGACTCTAGACCAGAGACAACAACATCATTTCCAATTTGTTGAACGTCAGCTTTCACCTATGATAATAATTTTGTAAAATTATATAGCAGTTCTTTGGATTGATCTACAACAAATAAATGGATATTAAGTCACGATAGATCATGCGACCATATAGTACACAAACCTTGCTGCAAATATTGAGTTGTTGACAATACAGCGTTATACGTGATAGGTATGCGAACAGATCAGCTTTTGTATTTGAGTCGACACTTTCGTCTCCGATTTGTTTAGCCAACGCATTTAGCTGTAGCAATAATAATGCGAATATTTAACTGGTGTGTTCTTGTCGTAAATGTGAATTGTTTTCTACTTATACAAATTCAAAGATGAAATTGATGCTAACCTTCGAACCATCCACAGATATTTCTTGGGCCGCACGAATCACGTCCATGGTAGTTTTTAATGGGCCGTGACCTCTTAAAAAATTATGATTACAAATAATTAGAAAGCATAGTAGATTTATTACGCATGAGACTATGCAAATATTGAGACGCTGTGAATATATCCTTTACCTTGTGAAATCCGTCATATCCGTCATGATCATGCACATATGTTTCGCAAGTACAATAATGTCGTTGCCACTTTCGTCCCACTTTGCGACCTCTCTTTCGAATTTGGTTTGTGTGATCTTAATGACTACATCTGCTGATTCGTGAGCAATAATTCACTCGGTTATGTAATAAAATTTGAAAGATAAAATAATAAGTCAATGAAGAGTTTTAAAAATAACGTAAAGATCAAAAATGTATGAAACAAACTTTGAACACATCTATTTGCTCCTGGATTTTTTTCTTGTCCTCTTCTGGTAAACGTCTCATAATTTTCTGCTGATTTTCACCTTCTGATATCTAAACTCGTACAAGATTTCAATTCTCGGCAGTAATGCTAACAAAGTATCATATAGGTTTTACATACTAATACACATAAATTATAATAATAATGTTAAAACAAAGAGATGACACAGAAATAGCAAGATGAACAACTTATGAGTTAGAGGTATGTAAAAAGTAGTAAAAGAACTAAACTACTACTTACTCGAGTTGTATTGTCGTAAATGGCTGCTTGCACATCATCCTCATACTCATTGTCAGAGTCAACATCCTCTGGATGGCGATTTATTAGAAGAGCGTTGCGAATTTCTTTCACTGCATCGTGAACTAATGTACAAGCATTGATAAATTCATCCGAGTCACGATCTCTACATAAAACGTTTTCAAAGAAATCACAAAACAAAATCCATCCAATTACTTATGAAACATTTAAAGATCCTCGAAATTGACTCAAATGATTAAGAATATTCCATACACTTGGAAACAACAAATAAAAAGTAGAGGCTGAGCCATTCAACATAAATCATGATTTTGAATTTTCGAAAATCAAATTTGAGGAAATATGACACTTTAAATTGTAGTCTCTTACGCCTATTCTCACCTTTCTTCTTGAGTTGAATTGGAACCACAAGCCTCTAGATGGGTAACTACAGCCTCCGCACGAAGAGCGTATAGACCCAGCACTAAAAGTTGGAATCTTACATAGCAACATAACATAGTCGTAATATAGAAGACTACGAGCAACGACTTGTTGCTAGCTATATTGTCATTGTTAGTGAGCTAAATATTATTTGAAACGCGGAACCTACTCTCATCTCGCAATTTTCTTGTCGCCATTTTAACTCTTTCTGTATAAGCGCTCAATTGCAAAACATCCATTTCAGCATCTACTGCAGAACAGACCTAGAGACACACAACAATCAGCAGTGAATAAAAATTAATAAATGCTGACACGAGAAATGGAAAATGAAGGTAGATCAAAACTGACTCGTAGCGATCTCCCACGAATAGCACCTGATGCACGGTCAAGCATATCGCCATCACCTTCGTGAATAGCCTCAAAGAAAAAAAAATTAAAAAACAATATTGTTAGGAGTTAATATATTGCACAATACTAAGTTGATTTTATAACCAATGACTGCTCAAAGCATAAGCATATAAATAGATAAATAAATATATATAAAAGATCGAAGAGTAGAAAAAACACCTGCAAGCCCGTCATGGCGTCCTCAACAATATGAGCTTCACTGACAGCGAGGAAATCGTCGAGTGTCATAATAGAATCAATAGCCATTGTCAACAGATGAGTCTGAATTATTTCGTCATTTAGTCTGTAACAAAGTTTCACATTTCAATGAGATGTTGATTTGGAGGAATTCGAAATTTAACATAGAATTTAGCACATAAATATACCATTTATATATGTATATTTATATGTTACGCAAATGTGTTCACAAGTGCAGACTGTCGAATCGAAGATTACGCAGTTACATGAAACACTAGTTTGACTGATGTTCATTGAAGCCTTTACATCACAGTTCTCAGATTGAGTCATTTGGATTCTTAGTCCAATCAATTCAATAACTATTAACAAAATAATGTCAAACACTAGTCTTAGAACAAGTATTCCTGCCCCACCAGTCTGAATGTAACTTTCTATTGTAATACCTAAATTACAAGAATATTCAAGAATCATTAATATTATGGTACATGCTTGAACAATCAAATAACATAAGCGTTAATAAAAATTCACTTTATCTTGCCATATTCCACGGAAAACATCCATGTTTTCTTGCGCTGCTTTACTGTCGCTATGTGCACATAACAAATGAGCAGCGTTAACCACCTATAATATGAGATGTATATAACACTAATCATAGGATTCTTCATATTTTCACTATAAATAATGCGCTCCACAACTGAAAACATAACTGTGGAGCCAACTTCATTAGTTGACCAGCAGTAAACCGAATAATACGGACACCCTCGACGTCAGAAGACATTTCGCATGCTAAGTGAGCCACCTGGAAATGTACTTCGATCTGATTACACCAAAAATATTAACAACTACAATGTCAAACAACTCATTTTAATTTAGTTATTCTAAAAAATCATCAAATATACTGCACTAAATTACACTTATAAGTTTGTTGGCATGATCCAGGAAAAGTTGACCAGTTTGGGATGTTGCATCACTGTCACCTCGTTTAGCAGCATCAATTAAAATCAGCAATGGAGTGCTTGTGTCTAGGAATGCATCACTTACATGATCAACGATAGCTCGCCGCAAATGTCTAAAAATTGTACAATTTACCAAAATACCGAAAGATTATGTTAACCCATGTTAATATATAGTGAAGTCAAAATAATCTAGAATCAACCTCCTCAAATCTTTAGCTTTTCTTCCCACAAGCACCATCGCTATGTCCACATCATCGCTGTTGTCTCGACCGCACTAGAAAACACATAACATCGATCATGGAATGTTTAAAAAATCTCATCACATCCTTCGACTTATTTCACAGTAAAGAATGCAATTATAGAAGCCATAAAATAAAACTGAACACTTCCGTATTCCTGTTCATAAGCACGTCAATGTTATGTATAAGAAAACCGGTCATCTGCACTTTCTTATGCTAGAACATAAGATTACACTGAAAAGCTGAAATTATTTGTACTCAAGGTTTTCAAGTCAATATGATGAACGGCATAACACAAAATCATCGAGAAGAAAAGGATCATGATGCAGAACAACATAACACATTCTAAGCACATCGCTTAGATGGATGTAGTTAGTAGGTAAATTACACAAAATCCCAAAGATGTTGTTTTCTGACAAAAAAAAGTTTCGATTAGTTTAGAGCAAAGCTTTAACCGTGGATTATAAAAAATGAAGTTGGTAAGCATCTCAATTACTAATTCATTCATAACATAAATGTAAAGTGTTCAGTGAAATGAGCTTCAAGTAGATATCTAAACGTACACGCATATTTGGACTACAAGCTGAAACTAAATCACACCACCTAGATGCAGCAACTTTCATGGCGGATGAAGCTTAGCTATGTGTGAAAGTGTGATCAATGTGACATTTCTGATGCACTGCAAACACGCAAGTCTAATAAAATGAAGTAAACATCGAATAGCATTAGAGATCCCTTTATGAATATAAGTTATACACATAAACATCAAAGTTGAAAAACTTAGTTAAGAATTACGATGAAAATCGTCATAACATAGAACAAATTCTCAAATTCGTGTCGGAAATACGAAAATCCTCATTACTGTAAATAAAAATAATAAAACAGATAAACAATTTCTTCACTTTATTAAAAAACATGAATTAGTTGCCAGAAACTATCATTATTTGAATGGAAAGCGCGCATTGTAAAATTATCACTGCTAATTACTACAAATATTGTTAAAATTGTTCTAAAAATAACGTTAGTATTACTAATAATGAGTATACGGCGTATCAAAAATAATTCTAGAAAAAAAATTACATTTTTTTCGTATTCTCCCAGGAGATCTTGGAGGGCTTGTCGAAGGTTGTTGCATTCGTTAACTATTTTTTGCTTGCGATCCGGTCGAGTACTGCCTGTGAAAACGCCACTTTGAGTATAATTCTAAGCAAAAACTTCATAATATTTACTCATCATTTATTTATTATCCACATAAAAGTTCACTTATAATTAATATAAGAAAACTGCTAGGAAAACGATTGACAAAAACAATAAAACTTGAGCCATATGAAGTCCTGTAGACTACTGTAATATAAGCACAACCTGAATCTGCGATGGCGGCTGATCCACTCACTATCCGTTCAAGAAGCTCTTCTAGTTCAGGTCGATGGATATTTGCGTTGTAAGTGCCCGGTTCTAGGTACACCCGATTCTGCGAAATTATGATTTATTTATTATTATTATTATTAAATGACAAATGAAGTTGATCATCGTAAAAATTGTCTCTTACTTGGAACTGATCCAATTCAGTGACTAGTTGTCTTAATCGACTTTGAGCAGAAAACGACATAGCAGCATTTTCACCTGCAATTGATAGAATTGATAAGAACGTTTACTATGAAAAGCAATCTTTCAAACATATTCCGATGTTGAGATATATAATCGCAAAAGTTTATAGGCAAAGGAGATGTTCAAAAATAATCAAGGACTTACTACAAAAAAGCGGCACTCACCTTTAAGGGTAGAGACCATAGCATTTAAAGTTGCGAGTGCTTCGCCATATGCGTATTCACAATTTGAACGTGATTTTTCGTCTTCGGGATGGCGTACATAAGCCTAGAAAAGAAGTTTGTGAAATGCAATTAAGTGTAGAAGAGAGTAAACCTTCGTCGTCGTAAAGAAGAGAGGACAGATTGATTTCATTAGCCCATTGCAAGCCAACAAATCATCTCTTTCATTTGAGTCTCGAAGATCCTCAACACGTCTTCTGCAACAGACAGACAATCCTTACGTTTCTTCCTCATTTTCTCTAAGTATTTCTCAAATTTTAATTTTAAATTCTTTTTCGCCTAATTATACATTTATGTTATGCAGGAAAACCTTAATTAAAGAAAAAATACATTGGAGAACTCTACAGCAGAATGTATGAATACGCGTCAATGAATGAACACATAATCATGTCTACCTATTGAAAATAACCATTTTAATACTGGAAAAGCTTGTGAGATAAATTGCAGCATTGTGAAAATCATGTGATTAGTTTCTAAGAAAAAACGTTGTAAACCTCACTTCACAATTTCCTCAACTTCCTCGATCTCCGAAGTTAAAAGTTCATATCGATCAACCACTTCTTTGTTTGAAGTTGCAGACCGAACGTTATCGAAAAGTGTTCGGATCTTTAAAAAAAAGCTATGTTTTTTATCTATAGAATCTATTTTATTACATTTAATAAAAAGTCATAAAGATGGAAAAAGTTCCCGATCAAAAAATAAAATCTGAGAAATTTTGGATGCATCAATGCTTTTAAACAGAAATAGCAAACCTTATCGATTCCCCCAATAATGAAATCGACATCAACGGAATCAGCCACAATCAAGAAGTGTGCGACGGCCTTGAAAACAAATGAATGTCTATTCTAAGAGGATATATTTTTACATTCTTAAGACATGAATCGAAAAAAAAAACGTATAAAACTAATACCTGTAAAAGTGTTCTTCCAGCATTGATAGCTGTTGATCTTCGTTGTAATGATGAACTATCACGAATGAAATCACGTCCCGCATGAGACATGGATTGCCCTGAGTGGAAGACTAAGAACAAGGAACAAATAACTCACGTTACTCACGAGATATATTATATATACGAAATGTTAAGTTTCACAAATAATATGGTACAGGTAGAGTTTCTGGTAGAAAAGAATTAATTTCATCTAACAAAATATGATTTCTCATTCGCATATCTAGCCAATAATGTTCGAGTCGAAAAATAGGTGAATATGAGATCACAGACATGAAAACTGAGGACAACTTCAAAATCCAACCTGTGTCTCGCACATTCATAAGTGCGTCATTTAACATATCTAAAGCAGTTCCATGTGCCAAAGGACAAGATCTTATGGCAGCGTCACCATGCTCCAGAAATTGTTGTACACACTGCTCAACAGCTATTACAAGACTTTCTGCTGTTTGGCCTGGTTGCAGTGGGTAGGTCTCCGTAATGTCAGTTACCTATAAAAGATAAACTAGCGAATACTTGTCTTCTGAGGAAATACTTCATGAAGAGTTAATTGGGTGAACAGGTAGGGTAAAATCACTTTCAATACATTTCAAATCATTGCTTTTCACGTACTATAGTGCATTAGGACGTAATTCCACGCCATTTTACGTTCAACAAAATATACCTCAATGCATTACATTATTCGTAGAATCTAACGCAAATTTCCAGAGAGGCGTTTAAATAGAATAGTCATGGGAATACTATTGAAGCAATATAGAGAAAGAGAATTCCGCCAACTGTTAAGTTTTCAGTTATCACTTTATGTGAAGTTTCTGTCAATAGTTGCAGAAGAAGCAGAGATAGTTAGGAACGAACTGAACGAAGCTGAAAAGCAAAGGACTGCGAATAAATAAAAAGAACGTCGATTTCATGGAGAACCTATGGTGTAACAGGAGTCAAAGCATGATTAGTGGTTTTTAAATGGCGTTGGAACCTATAAAAGAGGCCACTGATCAAATAAAACACCGAAAAATACGTGCTCATCTATTCAAAGCTACAGTTCTTCCAGCGCTTTACAACGCATTTGAGGGTTGCTGTCTCAACCACGGCAAGGATTTTACGAACTACTAAAGGGGCTTGAAAGGAGTCTTCTTGAATATAACCAACGAGCAAAACACCAAGCTGGATCCCGTAGTACTGGATTACCCGGACTTCCGTTGATCACCGCAAGACTAACCTACGAAAATATCTTTTTCGCAAGACTCAGAGGAATACACATCAAGAACGAAACATAGTTACGCTGATCATATAATGAGAAGAGAAGATGACAGATAAATAAAAAGACCTGTTGCATGATACCTTAAAGAGTGCAAACGATCACCTGAGCGATCACTTGCACCATGGGCTGAGGTGTTCGAGGCAAACGTCAAAAAGCTGTATTTTCAGCTGCCGTTGACTTCTGAATCACGGAATGGACCTTGCTAGTGTCGCCAAGAATGCAAAAGACTGCCATCATTAACTACAATCGCGTGAGGAAGAAACCAGTTAAAGATCACGCGGGCCAGTAATATGCGTGTTGATGGCATCCAAATAAACAAGTAAGTAAAATGATAAGAAATGTTTATAAGTGCATAAAAAATAGTAATCTAGTCAGCAGTTTACCGTTCCAACAAGAGAGGAAAAAAATACTCTTACCACAGCTGCTCACTGCCAAATTTCTACATTTGATTAGGAATATGAAGAAAAAGTATAACATACGAAAAACGAAGAAAGCAACGCAGTCTATTCGTAGACGACGCTTTTGGTCATATGTGATATTATAGAGTAACTGTTTATGAAATTGCTTACGACGATCCTATCACGAAAACCTTTATTTTACCTACGTTAATCTTAGTACAACGTGGTTTTCGACACCTTCCAGACAAAATTCTACGATGAGCTGAGCGTACAACAATATTTTCGTTGTTTCACGCTCCAAAACCTTCATCAAATCGTCGTATTATATGAGAACATAGGATAGCAATTGAATCATTACGGAACAAACAATAAGAAATCTGTTGTGAAACAAAAGGACACTGATAGTGGAGTATGCAATAATCAAAACACCTCAGAATTAACTTACATCGTTTATGAGTTGAAATATTAGACTTTCAACAGTCCGTGTCTTAATACGGTCAAAATTGAATGACGCTTGTTGGAACTTCCGCACAACCATTAATGAACGTGGTCGATCATAAAAGACATAAAACTATGCAAAGAATCAAAATGCAGATACCTGAAGACGATTTTTGAAAATTAGGATGGCATGGTTTTATAGCAACAAATAACATAGCGAACAAGAAACATTGAAACCTTAGAAAAAACTCGTATGGAATATGAACAGCAAGTAAACAAATATATACATGAAAAAAATGATAACGACTATGAGGTATCGCATACAACAGTATAGTACTGACAACCATGACACACGCATGATGACGCACACCTTAATGGACTCTAAGTACGCAAGAAAGCGTAGGTGCCTTACACACATCAACTTTTCTTTGAAAAATGTTTATTATTAAGTACCTATGCAATTACGTTTCATACTTCCTTGTCAATGCAATTGGTCTATAAGTCTGTATTCAACAGAAAGACTTGTATTCGCCATATCTAAAATTTTCATTAGTTCTTTCCTTACTTTGAAAGCTTATGTCCAAATAATTCTACGATCACACAAGTCAAATGTAGAGGAATTGTGTATGCGGTTTGCATTTAATAAAAATGTCAAGAAAGCTTTCTTATTGATGATGAGTTAATCGCAAAACTTGGAACCTCAGGCGCAATTGTTCCGGATATTAGAACACAACCACTATAACTTATCATAGTTGATAGAAAATAAACAAAAATGACTATAAATATATTCAATCCGAACATCACATAATGATCTAACAACCGCAAACATATAAAAGCATCATTTTTATTTTAGAATTTAGACATGAATACAAGTAAGATACACGGTAGTTACAACAGACAGGATACTGTCTACACGAGATGTTATTGTATTAAAAATGTTAGTAGATGAGTATATACATAAAATTATGAGGATGCAATGACATAAAAGCTGAAATTAATCACTACAACAACTAGAAGATCTGTATATAAAAAATATTCACTACACACTACCGCCCTACAACAAAGGACCTGTCCAAATACATCATGCAGATGCACCTTTTAATTACAATAAGAAGAAAAAACATTTTAATCACTGCTTTAGTATACATGGACCATACCATAGAGAAATACCCAGAAAAGTATGTAAGTGAATAGACCACCAACAATTGAATGTGTGACGGAAAGGGTCCGATCAAGAAAGAATGATTTCCATTCGAAACCAGCTTTTGCTTCCCAAAACAATGCCTAGATATAACAATTAAATTCTACTGTTTAATATTGTCTTGCAGATCAACTAAAATATAAGGGTAACTAAATTACGTCAAAATATCAAATAAAAATAAACAACCGAAAATATGTCCACGAAATAGATTTTGCCTTTCTGAATTGCAAATATCGTAAGTAGAGGTCTCTCACCTGAATTCCTACAGTTACAAAGTAGAATATAAATCCTGGAACTCCCGTTAATCCCAAAATACCTAAAATACAGATTACTCACAAAGTTACTTATCGTAGAAAAAGCAGACATGAATTTCCAATTTTTCAACGAAGAAAAACCAATATGACTTACCAGCTGCCATGCCGGAAGCTGCTGCTTGACACGTTCTACTGTACTCAAGAGAACTCAAGTTATTCCGAATGGCAGGCTCACTGGAACAATTTACAATAATATTATTCAAACAATTCATTAGAACACTGTTCCGAATGTATAAATGGATTATGACACAATTACAGAAGAAACAGATGAACATCTGAATGATAACATAGCTAGTTCGTGGTAAATAGTAATATCATGATCAAAAACTAAATGAAGCCTCGATTCGTCTTTCATTCAACTAATGTCAGTGTACATAAATAAAGTACTATTGCCAGAAAGATACGTCCAGCTATCAAAAAGCAAATATCGAAGACCGGATACGAAAAATCTGGATTCTTAATGTAACACAAGAAACAAATATTCAATACTTGCCTGAAAACTTCTAAGCCTTTTTGTTTATCCTTGTTCTTATCACATAACTTTGTTTTAGATGGCATTCGTCCAGAAAGAAAAAACTAAACTGCAAAAGAATTTATCCAATATGTCTTATCTTCCCACCTATAGCTGAAAATAAAATGATAAACAAAAACATTAATATTAGTATGAAACGAAACGGAAAATTTTCAAAGAATCTAGAATTGACAATAGAGCGCTTTTTTCTAATGCTATGAAATTATTGATTGCGAAAACAAAAAGAACTTCCAATGAAATTATTTCATGTGAATAAAACGTGTACTATCTTCTAACTAGATCTATTATTATTTGTATTGCGAAAAAATACAATAGTGTTTCACATTCATTGAAGACATTGGTGTTGGTCGTACCATAGTAAGTCATGACGTGCCTCAATACAACACGTAAGGACGTTTCACTCGTTACCAATCATCTCATTCATTACAACAAATAAACACATTCAAATCGATATCTGGTATTTAACAATGATAATTAGTTTGATAAGCATCGATATAACAGTGTGATAAGGGATATCATTAAATGGATTAAGGAAAATTTACGGGATATAAAAGTAATGCGGTTAATGAAAATTATTAATATCAACAGGTTGCCTACTAGATATTGAAGGTCATCACAGATTTCAATCATTCTTTCATGATCTACTGAAGTATGCATAAGCTTTTTCAATATGAAAACAAAGAAGAATCGTCAGATAGTAAAATGCAGCATGAAAATATTATCACTATATCACTACAGATATCAATTATCATTAGCTTAAATCTAAGTAAGCATTCTCATTCTTACTGCAACATATTTTCGTAATCGGAACTTATTAAACTGCTCATTTAATGTGCAAACAGTTTTCTAAAGCGTTTTATAAATGTGAGTTTAATTTTTTCCTTTGGATACTGTGACTCAAATTGTTACGTCGAGGTGTTAACATATTAGCTTTTAAGTGATTATGCTTTAACCTCCATTCATATTCGTTTTAGATTTATGAATACAAAAAAAAGGAGCATTAAGATGATTTAGGTTTATAAATTAGTCGCTGTTTGTTTTTTTAGTATTTGAAACTCTGTTTATGAATATGAAATGACTTGTAGTACACTAATGTTTGTTTATTTGTTTATCTACTTGCCATTGAAGTAGATCAAAAGAACTCACAAATTGTAAAGCATATTTTCTTCTTTTTTTAATATTTCTAATGAGAACGATTAATAATTTACATTCAGATTGATGTTTGTTTAGATAAAGTTTTTTTACTGATAATCGTTATTCATTTTACAAGCACAAATGCACTAAATTGTCATTCATTATGGAACGATAAGGTAATATTATTTGACTTATTAATTCCCTCTTCTAAAAAATCACTGCTAGTAAAGCTGTTTAATTTCTTGGATTCAAAACTGAAACGGTTTGTTGGCGCGTTATGTTCCTTCATTAGTAATAGAGACTTAAATGAATTACCTTACTTGTGGATAAAGCTAGATAAGAGAAGCTTTGGCTTTGATCAATCCATGCACGATTACATCACCGCGCCTTATCCGTGTTCAACATTATATCGTGGAGGTAATTGGATGCTATCGTGCTTTGAGGTAGACAGCTTTTACAGTGTTAAAGTTGCTTATCCTTCCATATTTGTCTGATGCCAATTTGCCGACACTGGAAAGGGTCGGTGGGCTTGGTAGGCCTAGTGGCGACTGCGAACCTGTGTGTGCACTGATTCGGTTCTGCGTATCACTGTTGCAACCCTTACCACCGCGCTAAATGTCATCCTCTGGAATGGAATCATCGCCATCATATCAATATGAGGAAGATTTTTCCTCATTTTACTTGTGTAAGAGTGATAGAAAGAGTCAATGTAGCTGCGAACAAGTGTACATATGAGTTATCGATTGGTTTAATTATTTAAATTTTGAGGTACATACAATGTTTTATGATACGTGTTATTTATCTGTCATATTCGACTATGATAATGAGAGTCAAAGTTGTATTCTTATGAATTACACATACGGAGGCACCATAAATGTAAGTATCCTTTCTTTTTTCCCCTTTTCTTTTTTCTATCCTTTTTTTCCTTTCTACAACCCCTTTATAAGCTATTTGTTTTACGTGGATGTATTTTTTATCAAGCCGAAAATAGAAGTCAAAGCTAATCGATTAGCTAAGAAAAAAACACTCAGTAGAATTTAGTCATATAGCTAAGTAACACGATAATTATATAATTATTATTAGTAGCATTGTAACTCCTCAGAAAACGCTGTTCACATTGATTTTTTCATGGAGTTCGTCCATTTAGTTGACTCAAAACTCCCATAGAATGCAATAGAATCTAATACCTCTCAAATATATAAACGTTTCTCTCGTATAATTTGAGTATAACTTAGGTAGATAAAGAGATATTTCTGTCAACGTTAATCATATCACCACTGATTGCGTTATCACTTATGAGTTCTACATTCAGTGAGGTACTTGTGTACTCACTTTAAAAACTTTTCTACTAAAATGGATTTCCTAGATATTTATACATTGCTGAGTTGATCGCAGATTCCGTAGCCCCAGGCAAAAATTTGAATTTCACAAATTTACGCTCTATTATGCTACGGATTGCACTACTGTCCTCGTTGTTTTGTGATTACTGTAAGAGCCGAGTTTTGTGACTACCTCTTTGTGATTGAGGGATGACATCAGCATTATCACTACAAGCCGTCATAATTGATAGGTAAAAACTGAGTAAGAAACTATGAAGGAGAATGCTCTGGAAATCACTTTAGACTTTTGAATATCGATTATCTCACTATTGAAAAAATAAAATTATGCAGCTTTTGCTATGTATTCTGTCACAGAATGTATGTTAAGAACAACTGATGGTTGCTATCGAATTTAAGATAGAGAGAGTAACAGCGCCACTGATACCTCCGTCATCCTCTGTTTTTGAGATCAGTTTTGACCTTAGGCCACGATTCCCAGAAACGAAACACCTTGAGAATTAGTTTTTAATAATAATAATTTTGTTATATTATAGCCGCCATTGGATATGAAGATATGTGAAGTGATGGACGTGAATTTTACAACAGGCGAAGTATCTGGAGGTGAATAACAAATAGTGGTATCAATTATTAACGAGTAATACAGTATCGTTTTTCTTAGACAAAGTTTTGACCTACGTTCATTTTGATAACAAAATATTCTGAGAGCATAAGTAGCACCGATTTGGTAACAAATTGGTGATTTAAACTCGTTGTCTTACTTGTCACCCGTATTTTAACATCTTAACGATACAATGAAATCAATGAATACCTGGAAGACCTCCACAAGGAGGTTAATCACTCTAATACCTATAAAACTCAAAAAGTGTAATATAAAACTTAATCAAGGGCAGTGGTTGCAGTGGAGCAGTGGTGGAATTGCCACAGGCTCGACTAAGTTGGCGACCGTCCTAGGCCTAGCAAGCCCGCCATCCCTCTTGGGTCGGCAAATTGATACCAGAGGAATCTCGGTAAGATAAACAGCACTGACTTGTTTAAGAGTGATCAACTCTAGTCACTGTGTAGACCAGGTTCGTATTCAATTACCACCACGACATCACTTTAAACACGAATGCGTAGGCGAGTCCTGCAACAGGAATTGATAAGCGCTAAAGCTTATCTTATCTCATCTTACAATATTTATCCTTATCTTACTTCATCAGTACTTCAACTATAGAAGAAAGCATGCTTCATCAATATGTTTATACTACGTCTACATCAATTGTTCAGTACTTCACATAACATTCTTTGTGATAAGTTTTCTAACTGAGGCTCAAAAGCAGCTTAAACAATAGTTGATTTGATGGTGAGTTCGATGGAAATCTACCGACGAAAACTTCGAAGTCGTTAGCAATCCTTCTTTCTTATTATTGTTGTTAGAGGAAGAAGCAGAGGGAGACATTTGTAATGTTCTAATTTTTATAGGAGCTTATTTATTAAAAAATCTTAGTGAAATGTGTATTGTAATGGATATATTTATAGATTTATTTCATGTTGGACAATATAAACAAGTGATTTGTTATTGTGACGATGATGAACTGTGTGCTACTCAGAAGAGCACATTTTTGGTTTGTGCTCAATATTATACTTGAAATAAGATGATCACCTTAGAATAGCTTTATGATATGAGTTCATGTCTGATGATAAGTCTAGTGATGCGCGTTCGAGTCCCAACTGAGGTCTCACGTTCTATGATTAACTTAGCACTCTGGAAATGTAAATTCTAGTAAATATTTTCATAGAAAAAAACTATTTTAATTTTCTTTACAACCTAGGAAACGTCCTATTAATCATTATTTTTGTATATTTTTTATTTAAGAATGTTAGGGTTACGAATTGGTTGCCTACTAGGAACATTAAATATTTTCTAAAGATATACTGTAGAAAACTATTTTAAATATCCAAAAAATGCTACCGTATTCCTGATTAAGCGAAAAATTCACGATGAAAGTACCGAGGATATCGATTGAGTTTGGTTATTCTTCTGAATTCTCGATGTCGTCTAACGAACCAGTTATTTACCGTAATGCGTTTTTTTTTCAATATGTTAAATTCTAAGCTTTATTATTTATAGGACGTTTTCGAATCTCGACTTAACGATTCGTCTAGCTATATTTTTGATTGCTTGCAGAACGCTTTTGATAATGGTAAGCGTTATGTCATACGGTAGATAGATAGGAATACTGTAATTGTTTACAGATCACGTTTATACTTCATTAGTCAGGCTTCTTCCTCAATATTACTCATTTTCTAGAATAAGGTGGAATCATAATATAATTAAAAGATAAACTGCAACAAATCTTCCATAATAACAGAAAAAAACATTGCGGCTACGATGCAACAACAGAGGAAAATCGAATATACCCTTAGTGAAAACCTAAACCTCAAAACTCATTTTATTGTCATCGAATTCCGAGTTCAATCGTTTACTAACAGTTCTTATAGAACGTTGTGATCTAATTTTTGGAATAAAAAATCTGTTATGTAATATCAAAAACGATTACGAAATAAAATAAATTCATGAAGACCTTCGCTTTGTTTATCGGAACAAACTTAAAAACAAATAGAGTCATAATTGAGGCTTGAATATGAAACTTTGCATAGATCATTCTAGGTGATCTTCATGAACATTTGAGGAAGAAACCAGTAGAGCAATCGAGGCCTATGCCTAGCCAGGTTGCACTGATTGAAAATTTTATGACTTTCGAATAATTATTTTATGAATGATGTGAACAATCCTCTTTATTTTAACTGACTATATCATTTAAGTTGTGAGTCAAATGTTATCTACCGTATTCTCTTCGTCAGTGTAAAATTAATCACGGTGATTTAGTGTTATTAACATAAGATGAACCGCAATTGCTTATGCACCAAATACCAAACGCTTACTAGGCTAACAATTACTTATTTAATATGCAATTTTATTAGATCCGAGCTTAAATTACATAGAGAGATTATTTGCGTGCAACTCGGTCACTCCACAACCTTTCGTATCAGCTTCTGCCTATGCGCCTTTGAGTAACTCCTAAATAATGTTGTTGATCGGTATGAAATACGTTTTGCCCTCGATTTTATTTAAGGGATCACGGTGGTGTTTGAATACACGGAAGAATCTACGATGATTGGATGTGAAAAGCCTCTATGTAGTCAGTGCTTCATAAACTCCAATGCTGACTGTAATCCTGATCTAAATACCGTACCATTTCATCGATCGGATTGGATTAAGCAAATTGTAATCGAAAAAGAAACTAGTATCTAACGTGTTGAGATGACAAAAACATGAATACGCCAAATTCCTCAAAGACTCAAGTTTCAAATGAGTTACGCAATCAATTTCTTCTTCTTGTAGGTCAAACATAGAAAGGCTAAACCGTATCTCAGCCAGCGAGGAATTATGTATGTTCAATGTGTGAACTCAGACTAGCTTTCAAATCAAGAACTCGTTTCCGAGATTTGCGAAATTATTTTTTTGATAGGTTTCTGGAAAAATCGGTCAAGATATTTGGCTTGATTGAAATACTGCTAACAGTTGCTGTGATAACAACCGGTTACTACTCTTTCGTGAAAGGTATGATGACTAAATTTTAGTCTAGTGCTAGAAATTACGTTAGAGACATTCCAGTTACTTCTAAGCAGTATCATTTATTCTTTTGCTCAGATGGCCTTGAAAAAAAATCTTTTTGTCTATAAGACCTACAAGCTTGGATATTAAAGACTCCAATCAACCTTGAATTTCTACGAGAAGGAAGGAAGAGTATGCAACACTGACTTAGCAGCTGACTGGTCCTCTGAAGTTATTGTACGGACCACTATCATTCCAACACCAGCATCAAGATACAGAATGGATGGCACATCTATAGAAGATGATTGATCACGCTAGGGCTTATTTTCATCTTTATACTCCTTATAGTCACTAAGCGAATAGTTTGTGATAACCTCAACATGGCTGAGGCTCGCATTACAACATAAATCAAAGCACAAACAATTCTTGCTTTTCACCCTCCTAGAGCTACTAGTTTGTTCCGGTAACAGTTTACTGGCACTAAAAGAGAGAAGGCTTGATTGACCTAGGACCATATTTTACTCAAAAACAAAGCTATAGGAAGGATTTTTCCCTCAAGATCCTCATAAGTCTTCCAATTTCGGAAAATTCGATACTCTTTTCAAAAATATTCTGTCTTTGTCATGTACAATTTACTGTGATCGTTGAGTGAGAACTTTGGCAATGCGATCGGTTAGCACAGCAGTCCGAGCATCTGTAGAGGCGAATTCGAGTTTCGGGTGAGGTAGCAAGTTTTGCGAGTAACTCATCATCACAGGGATTTTAGAGTGAAGCACTTATAAGCCATCACAGCTGATTGAAAATATATAAAAATTATCTACGGCAATTTATTGTATTTTAATAAATTTATATATATTGAAAGATTACAAATGATATCGATTCTTATTTTTCTTTATAATATTTTTATTTATTCAGTTTGATTTCTCACCTGCCATATCAAGTAATAAAATTGTATGGATACGGAGAAGAAGCATTTTTTAAATGTCAATAAATAATTTGAATTATCTAGGAAGAGTAACACTCAAAAATGTAAACATCAAGCACATACAGAAGTATTATTTCTCTTGTTTACAATCAACCTAAAGAAATTGTTGACCAATATTCATCCACTAGCAAGTACTCGCCATGTGGCACAATGGCTCACTGGTGAAGGTGACACAGTGACACGATCTTCCGACTCAGTTCATGGCCGCCCACAACGCCTACCAAACTCGCCATCCCTCCGTGGTCGATAGATTGGTATCAGAGAAATCTGGGTAAGATTACTAGCACTGATGTGATGAAGAGTGGTTAACTCAAGTTACTGTATAGATGAGGCTCGCAATCAATCGCCTCTACGATACCATCGTTGAACACAAATGTGTAAAGGCAACCCGTCACAAAGGATGAAGACAAGGGATTGATCTACACCAAAGCTTATCTTACCTTATCATTATGAGTGTCAAGCAGATAGACTCAGAAAAACATCGGACCTAAAAATTTTCCATGATTTCTAATTGGATTCTTAGTTGACTTTTCCTATGGAAACTGGTATTAAAATTGCATAAAATTACTAGCAAATAAAAACTATAAGCATATAATTATTTTGTTTATGTAAACAACCAAATAGATGATAATTTATTACTTAAAAAATTACGCGATTCGTTTATTGCATTCTCGTTCACCGTATTTCAATATATTCGTCGAAATTTAGTTATATTAAAGTAAGCAAATCGATTTATGTCATGTTTACTTTGTTTATTTACTATTTTAGTGCAGTTGTTTAATGATGTATCATTGTAAACAAGGTGACGTAGTTGCCTAGCAACGCCCTTTAGGTCACCGTTTGTTATGCACGTGAAGCTTAGAGAATTCAGAATCGAATTCAGCTTCATCTTTGTCGTTCATTAATCGTTTTGGTCGTCTACAATTTGTTTTTTTTATTATCATATAAATATCTTAATAGAAAAATGTATTGTGTTTTACAAACAACGACTGAATTTATTGTTCTCCATCACTATAGTTACTACCTATTGATTATTACTTATTATCATTATCATTATCTTCGTTCGAAATTTTCCTAAGTAGTGCAAAAATATGCATATTATCATAATTCTCATTTGAATATACTTTTCCTACTTGTTGAAATCTTAAATAACTCATATGAAGCTGTTTTGAGGGAAAAAAGCTCCAATTCTCTGGAGCGTTTTAATGAATAGTTAGTTTGCCAATAGGCATAAAGTAAGTCCTATAAAAATGCTCTCGTGTAACATATTATCTTTTGCTATACATATATATTTACATATGTAAATGTATGTATGTATGGGGGGTACAGTGGCGCAATGGTGAGGGTGCCACAGTGAAACACAGGCTCGAATAATATCATGGCAACCCTCAAGCTTACCAAGTCAGCCTTCCATCTACGGTCAGTAAATTGATACCAGAGAATTCAGGGTAAGATAAGCAGCAGTGACGTGGTGAAGAGTAGTCAACTCAAGTCACTCTATAGATCAGACTCGCATTCAACGTTGAACGTCCACGATATCACGTGGAATACGAATGCGTAGGCGAGTCCCGTGACAGAGACTGCTTAAAGCCAAAGCTTATTTAATCTTCTCCATTTATGTATATGTGCTCATTCTTAATACACGTTGAATGTTTGCGTTTATACTCGATACGCGCTGTATTCTGATCTTTGTATAATTGAAGAACAAATGTCGAATGTACGATCGTCACGTGTAAATGATTGGTACAATCATTTTCTAACAAAACGAGCAGTACCATTAAGACGTGATCTACCGACGAATACTTCTACTGAAGGATATGCAGTGGTGATTAGACGACTTAGGTTGACTAAAGTTTGTTTATAAAGACTGCTTATAATATTTTTGAAACGTAGAAAAAAAGCCATTAGAACAATCGGTAAAAGCCAAAAAGTATAAACAGTAGTTCTCAATTACTAGATAAACAGATATTTGTAAACAAAAAGAATAAAAGAATAAACAAAACCATTTTGATGTGATTTGAAAAAAACGTTAGTACATCAAGCTTCAGATTAAAAACAAAGCTAAACTTCAGATTATTCAAATCCATAGTGTTTTACACACCTGAATTTAATGCCGTGTTTGCCTCCCTATTTACTATTTTCCTCTACTTGTTTACCGTAATTTCTTAAACTATTTTTCTAGAGAACATATTTTGAAAAAAAGAAGTGTAGTACACACATAATCGGTTACTCTATTTAACATTGAAATATCATTGAATCGAATATCCCATGAGTACCTCATTTTTTCAATCCGTTGTCACCTCACATGACCTCGGAAGCGATATGATGCCTTTCACCACTGTTCTATACGTACACTTATTAGGTTTTCGTAGATCTCCAAGTCTTTTTTCCTCGCAAAACTGTGCTACAGGTATATCAGAGAAATGACGTGTCTTAAGGTAAAGATGTCGTCGATATCCGCATGAGTCTTTCTATGAGGTAATCTTCAAGTAACATAATCCTATAGGCAAATTTTCTCCTTGACAGAAAGTGAGTTCCTGTAGAAGAGGTGTGTCGAGGACCAAGCTTCCGCGAAGCTTCCTTCACTTTTGTATATCACCTCGTAAGTTGTGAAACGGGCTTTCATCGTTTCATGAATCACACGTGCCGGTGAGCAATCGGTAAGCAGCCATTCTTACCTTCTCCAAGAAGTTTTTCGACGTGGCGAGTAAACTATGAGTTTCGGCTGTCTTTTACTGGAATTATGCGGAGTAGATCATCACCATATTCATAGGGAACTTTCCAAGCTTTAATGAAGCGGAAAGCGTTAACTTCTAATTAATAAGTATTCTACGAGCACCTTGGTGAACAAAAGCGATTACTTTCTATAACCTTGTTTGAGGCTCAAAAACTCGACCTAATGAATTTTTATGATCCAGTAAAATTCTAGAATAGAGTGGTTTTTGTTATTGAATTGAATACTGTGATTATAGCTTGTGCAGAACGTCACCTATCACATATCATGTTGTTTTTTTGATGCGAAAACTTCGCAGTTTTTCGGAATTCCATACCGATCTGCTGAACGGAGACCAACACACAACGAATGCGAACTTAATGACGTGAGTGAGAGGAGTGCTTAGGAACTTAAGACAATAAGCCCCTCAGATTCATTTAAAAGCTTACTTTCCAAACTCGAATAATCAATGAGATGAATGAACGATTAGATGAGATAGGAAGAGACAGAATCGAAGAAAAAGGAAAGAACGATTTTTTTGTGGATAAGCTTAATATCGTATAGGCTCGTAATATCCTAGTATTTTGAGTCAATCAACTTCCTCTAAGCTTTGGATAGGTTTGCTTCAAATTGAAGCTATCACTAAAGTTATTTGAAATGATAGAATAAAACATTTTACTACTAATGAGGAAGATTTCACTTGAGCTTAATTGATTAATAACATTTTTTTTTGTTAATTTCATAGCTGGCGAAGATAAAGGTGAAAAAAGTGATCAGGTGGTTTTTTTAACTTTTTTTTTGACCTACAAAATTATATCTGACCTGATTTACTCAAATGTGAGGAAACAGAAGTTTGATTTATAGTGAAAACAACTTTCGTTATAGATTTTTTTGACGTTGATTTCTATAAATAAAGAAGTTAATCTATTCGAAGAACAATTATGTATTCTAATGTCCATAGTTGTGCTGAGATGGCCGCAAAACTCGGAACCTCAGACGGGACTCGAACCCGCACTTACAGATATCCGGTCTGCCGTGCTTGCCATTACCCCACCGAGTCCCTTGGGTCGCATAGCAAGGGCCTCGGTGGTGTAATGGCAAGGACGGCAGACCGGCTATCCGTAAGTTCGGGGTCGAGT
>KN716150.1:920076-946207 GCA_000816705.1 Dictyocaulus viviparus | reverse complement strand
CAAGCTGTTAAATTACTGATTGTCAGAAGGAGGTTTCCTTAAATTCAGGCTTGCGCTATCAGATATAACTACTACTACTACTACTACTGCTAATGGTAATACTGATATTCACACTACTACTAGTAGTGAGCCAAGTATTCTGAAGCGCCTCAACACAAACGATGAGGGGATTGTTGAATCCGGAGCTGGATTCATGGTATACTTACTTGATTTATATGAAAAACATCCATTTATCAGTTTATTTGAATGAACGTGATAGATAGAGAAAAAGTCTCTCCTCGAATGTTTATGTTTTTGTTTATATTTTCCTCTGTGAAAAGATAGAAGATTCATCTTATTCCTTTCGAAAAAATCCTCATGAATCTCTCATTTCCCTTTGAATATTATTAGTATTTTACCTCAGTTACTAGGATGTAAGCTAAAGAACGAATTGCATTGAAAAAAAATCGAACTGATTTTTGATCTCTTATAAAGTTCAAACTTTTTGCATACATTAAAGCACATATATATCCGGGTTAATATAAATTATACAGTAGATTTTGTTTTATGAGTCTAATTTTTTCCTCAATATCTCATACAAATTGACTCAATCGAGTATTTAAATACAACTTACTTCACTAATTACGTTTTGTAAATTTTGATTTTTCCCTATTATGAAGTCAAATCATGTACCACATGCTGTTGAGTTGATCACCAAAGGTTACCGAAATGTCAAGGATTCTAACTTCGCCTGAGGGTCTGGGTTCTTGATCACTTACCAATTGACTTATCGAGACAGAGTATAAATCGTATCTTATGATCTATCATGGTAGATAGAAACTATGAATCAAATTTGTGAAGGAGTGAAATAAGATAATTTTAAAACATTAAGGTTAAATTTCTTGTCGATCGCCAGTGTCAGTCGAGTCAAGAACAAGATGATTTTACTGGTTATCTTTACTTAAACTACCTCTGTATTGAAGTATGGGACAGTGAATCATTGATATTCATAGGTTCAAGCTATGTACCACTTCAGGTAAGAGGTATCCTTAAAAAAGATGCCAATCGATAATTCACAGCAAAAGAGAAATGTTAAGTGCAGTAAAATTTGCTAGTTAAACAAAATTATCACAGTATCATGAATATTTCTACATACTAACTCTTTGATTAGGAGGAAAAACCTCAGATTTCTATTTAAATATTGCTTAGTCAATTTGTACTGATAAGATATATTCGTTTGTTAAAAAAAACTCTTCTACTGATAAGATAAAAGTAAGCTTTGGCGTTGATCAGTCCCTTGTGATGAGATGCACCTACGCATTCGTGCTCAACGTGATATCGTGGGGCTTAAATTGACCAGTGCCAGACTTGAGTTAAGTCCTCACCAAGTCAGTGCTAGTAATTGGTACCAATTTACTGACCTCGGAAACTCTCTTCTATTGATATTTTATTAAAAATTGAAAATGTAAACATAGTACCTTTTAAATAATTTACCGCCTCAACATGGCTGGGAGGTGCTTCTATGATGTCCATTCTGAATCTAACCAATAGTGAACCTATCAAGAATCGCCACTATCTTGATGAAAGAAAGTTAGAAGTGGGCACATCCCTCTGATCCATGAAGATCGGTGACTGCGTGTGATTAATACCACGAGGACACATGAGCAGGGCTATCTCAAAAATCCAGAGAATTAAAACTAAGCCAGCAAAACATCGTGTCGCCTTGTCACTACGTGCCCAGGAGGACACCACCATGTACAACAGTCGCGCTAGATAGAGCTCGTACTACTCGTGAAGACTGCCCATCCAAATAATCAAGTAATATATTGTGTAAAAAATTCAATGGTATGATATTGAACCTCAGATCCAAGTTTAGTGAGTGAGCCAAAGATGGTTAGAGAAGAATCAACGAGTTAAAATCGATTATTTTACGTTCAGAAGAGAGGATAACGCTTGGATAACGGATTTCATTAGGTTGATATTTCAGAATCTACTACGAAATGGTAATGAAGCTGTACAGTGCACCATTCAGTGTCCAGTTGTTTTTAACGCATTCATTCATGAAAAGCTACAAGTTACGGCTTTACTATATTTACGCCTAGCCAATATCGGTCATCCGTCATCAAATCAGATCGGTAAACCTCAACGCCTCATACCGTACTCGTAATATTTGATCTTTTGACCTTTTTTTCTTTCCTGTGTTTTCCGAAAATAACAAAACCTCCTCATTATCTATAGGGTTTTAGCTATCCAGAGTTACTATCTGGAGTTTTTAGCTAATCCCTTATTCCTAATGAAACTAAGTTAATTGCAAAATTTGGGGCCTCAGGCAAGTTTTTTTTGCTAATTAGTTATAAATGTTGAATATCATTATGAAGAAAATGGAAAAAAAATCACTATGAAAAAAGTTTTTACCATGGAAATTATAGTAATTAATATTTTTTTAGAATAGGCGTTGTAAGTACGGCATTTATTTGAACATCCATTAGTTATTTTCTTGCTACTCATTTTGTGTCTATTATAGTTTAACTCAAAATCACCTCATTCATATTACTGTAGTATATCATCGTTAGTGAATGATAACAGAATTCATGAGGAAAATACGAAACTCATAAATTCCTCTCTATTGACTGTCTACTCAAACGATGTAGTCAGCAGTATGTTTCTCTAACATGTGTTGTCATGACATTGTCCTAACAAGAGATCATTATGCTATGAATCGCTCTGACCAATTTCAAATTTTTAAAAATCCAAGAACAAGTTGTATAGAGTTTCAAAGCGTTTTATAGATTTATTACATAGTCGTAACCCTTGCCTCGTGAGTCAACGCTTAAAGCGACTCGGTGAGGAGGGTCCGGATAGTTATCGAATACGAGCAAAGCCGTTAAATCCAGCACATGATAGTAAACTGCAAAAGTTCCTACATGCTCAGAGGTAAATTAAAATTTGTAAAAATCAATGCTTTATTAATATTTATTTCTTATAGAAAATATGTCTATCTATTCTATACAGTTAAAGTAGTCATAGAACTCATATCTTCAAGCTGGACTCGAACCCGTGTTTATAACCCATCGTGGATGCGCCATCTATTCGTCTTAATGTTATAATGGAGGTTTCTGAGGTTGAGTGGCTCAATATGACTTAAAGGATCAGTCCGTTGCCAAGTCGGTGCTGCTTAGCCTTCTCGTGATTCTGGTGCCAATTCATCTACCCACAAGGCTTGACTGACCTAGCACAGTGCCGAAACTCGTACTATCACGGTATTAAACTTGCTTGTCATTGTGGTCTCTTCTAGCTCATTTCATCATGGATAACCATAAGCACATTAAACGGAAATCTTAGCATACGGGCTAGAATTTGACCCAGGGATACGAGTTTTATGACTGAATCAGCTACGCAGATTATTATATTCATACAAATATATCCTCTTATAGTTGATGGCAAATAAAACGACAACTTTTAACACTCATTTACTGATTTGTACTAGTACGAGTTCTATTTTTCACTCACTGTTTCTAGTGAGAGTTCTTTTCACTCATCTAGTTTCTGTATTTTTATAATCATGAAGAACTGAAATGTTTTTCAATGATCTTTAGCATTAAATTTGCTACGTTCATTGATTTGAGGCTCGATATCCAGCAAAGGTATGAGGATGTATTCAATGAGCAAAGTTATGATCGTATTCGACAGTGGGAAAAGCTTAAACACACTAATATTTTACCATCGCAACAAAATGTAGGTCCTACAATTTTATATTATTATTAATTTCTATAAATATTCTATCTATATTTTATCTTTATTAAATTCTTATCGTTACTTAGATGTCAGTGAAGAAATTTCTGTTTGAAGAAGAACTGGAAGCATATCGTAAACTGAGGAATCAAAGTAAAGCTTCGAAATTGTTGGAATCAGTTTTTCGAGGTAGATGTTTACTTAAGGTCTTCCGGATTTTTTCGAAACGTATATGTCCTCAATCATAAAAAAGGAGGAAGTTGAGTTAACCTTCTTACTTTTTAAGTGATTAGGTTCGTTCCATTTTGAAATATTGTTCTATTAATACTTTTATTTAGGGATTACCTCAACGCATTACATATTTCCTAGCCTCGGTGAGAAGATATTCTTTGAGTATCTGCTTCAGAACACATTCACTGAACCAATCAACTGTCTTATTGAGATCGATGATCCTTGCCTGAGGTGATTATAACGCTTTTTTACAACGATCAATTATATAACTCTAATAGTTTTCGAAAAGCTTCTACATACTGTAGAAGCTAGAAGCTAGAACAACGATATTCGGTAATTGTAGAACAGAGAGTAGTACTGAACAATGGCGCTGATACAGTTGCTGTTTACACATTGAGGTAAATAATGAGAATAAATAATATTGAAATCGAACACAAAAAGACGTAATTATATTAGCTTCTACATACTGTGAACACATTGAGGGTATAAGAGAATGAGTCATGAGGAAGGATATGTTAAATTAGAGATAAATTCACCGACAAATCATCGGTAATTTTACAGATTAGATAAGTAGCGAGTGTAGCAGTAGTTGAGGTTGAGGTCTTAATAAAATATTATATTTAATAATTGCCTCGTTATGGCTAATGGTTGTATGGTTCTTCCCATGTTTGACTTAGTGTTGATCGATCACAGAGCCGCGCCCGTAAGGAGAACTCTGATCTCTGTGATCTATTGACTATGGCTAGTTCGCTATTGGTGTAAGAAGCATGTTGAGTTCTACGACATTACTCTATTGAGGTTTGAGGATCGAGGATGTCCTCTGTCGCCTAGACAATTTTTTATATTTTAGTTCAATGTAGTTGAAACAAAGTATACGGTATTAGCTACAAAATAAACTTATATATTCTTTGTTTATTGAAGAATAATTTTAAAAATTTAAAGTGTTTTTGATGTGCGTCTCCATCACACTAATGGAATTTTCGCATAAATTTTTCTCTTCATTAGCGTATTTTTTGAAGAAGTTGAAAAGCTTAAAAGATCTTCAATATGGATATTATTTATTTAACAGAAGTTTTATATTTTTATATATAAAAAAACTTTTTTATAAGTAATAAAAGTGTTATATTTTAGTATAGTAATGGATTTTGATGAATGGACGTTTTATAAACGTGCGAACTTCTTGGAAACGTCGTCGGAGAAGAGCTTAGTGCTAAGAAATGGCACAAGACTTGAGATATTTCTTCAACCAATGGAAGCTGTTTACGTGCCATTTTTATTTGATGATTTAAAATCAACAAACTCATCTGATTTTCAACCTTACTCGACAAAGGTAATCGAAAATCATTCTTGCAGTCTTCTCAGCTTTCATTAAGCTCATAAGATTTTCCTTATTATATCTACTAATAAGCATTTCAGAAGATCTTATGTTTTTCTATTCTACAATACATAAATTATTCTAGATTTAAAGCTGAGGGATTGAAACTTATGAAAGAAACTATATAATACCTCATTATTTTGTAAATGGTTTATTGCCTCAACACGGCTGGGAGGTGCTCCTAGGATTTACATTTCGACATGGAAACATAACCAGTAGTAAACCCATCAGGAATCGCCTCTATCTTGATGAAGTAAATTCAGAAGTGGACACATCGCTCTGATCTAAAAAGTTAGATGATTGCTCGTGACCAAGTTCATGAGTACGGCTGAGCAGGGCTAACTCAGGAATCCAGTGAACTAAAGCTACACCAGCAAAACTCCGTCGCCTCAGTGTCACCATGTTCGTAGAAGATGGACGACAGCAGCAGGAGAAGGAAACGAATGGAAAATTGTTGGAGCAAGGTCACGCCTTAATATGGAGGTGCTACAGAGATCCTCAGATCTAAATGAGTTCCAGTTTTTGTGATGACCTTATCAATGTGTAACATAAAACATCATAGTCCTAGACTCTTCCTCTTTTTTTTTCTCAAAAAGGAGTAATAAATTGATTTTCTGTTCTACGTTTAGTCGATAAAGCAGTGTAATGGAAGAACAACAACACAACTGAACAACGTTTATGAACCAATCGATTTAAGTGCAATGCTTTTTTTTTCATAATAAAATATTATAACAGATTTTATTCAATGCGAAAAAAAAAACGAGTAGATTCTGAAACATTCACGATCAGCTCAAAGTGAATATTAATAATCAATAGAAATTTATAATAGGTATTATTTCGTCGATGGGATAACTTATCAGCGATTTCAATCCTCGATCTTCGTGTACATCGTCGTCCCTATAAGCTTAATCAAACGTATCGATTTTTTAATGAGGCATCATCGAATTGTGAACGGATCATAAAAATTCGTGGAATTCCAAGTATGTTGCTATTTACATGTTTGTATTCTAGACTCACTCTAAAATTGAGCGAGCATGTAGCGTATCGGTGTAGGGACTACAAAAACAGAAGCATCAAACTAGTGTGCACAAGTTCTTGACCGCCTCTAGGCTTACAAAACCTGTTATCTGTCGGCGATGGGTGAAATAGTAACACGAATGTGTACAAAGATTTCGCAGGATTTACTTTGATGCTTACCTTATGCTACTCTTTACATGTTTGTATTCTAGACTCACTCTAAAAATGAGCGAGCATGTAGCGTATCCCTTACCTTATACCTTACGGAGAGAACGCTTTTTAATTTGCCACAATGATACGAAGGCACATGTAGGTTCGATGCTACCAACAAGCTTCATAAACCCGTTATCTAGTCGAGGTATAGTATTTAGTACTAGAAAAGTCTGAGTAAGATAAACAGCACTGATATGGTGAAGAGCGGTTAGTTCAAGTCGATGTATTGACCGCACTCACTTTCAATGACGTCCACGATATTACGTTGAGCACGAATGCGTAGGCACATCCCTCCATGAGGGATTGATCAACGCCAAAACTTACCTCGTTTTATCTAATTAGTAGTAAAAGTTATTATTATTATTATTATTAACTGATTTACTATTATAGAAAGCAATATCACATAGTAATTGAGTATGCATATGCTTGTGAGTTACAATTATTGAGGAATTGCAGAAGATCTACGAATAGTGAACGTACGTTGCTTGGATCCTAGCGTTAAAGTTCTGCTTCAACATCGAGGCGTTGAACAAGAACTTTCTGTTACGGTAATCATTTTCACTTGCTAATTTTTCTTAAGCATTTTCAATGCTAAAATTATCCAGAACTAAACATGCTTCACTTAAAAATTCGCAAAAACTCGATTTGCATAATTTTTCAGCTTATAGAATTACAACAATGAGTTGATTCCTCAGAAATGCTTCCTCTTGATCTATATCGTATCAGTTTAGGCATATTCTGGTGAGGCAACAACAATTAAATCACTCTTAGTACTACTTTATGGCGATCGATATAGTTATAAGTGTGTTATAAGATTTTTTTTTCTTATTTTATACATTATTAATATTTTATTAAATATAATTTTTATTTGAAATCGTTCAGATTATTATCAACATGGAAAATTTTCATTCATTCTTTACAACGTATCGATTTTCACGCTACAATGGGACAATCCGTAAAAATGTTATTAGTTTTGAAGAGGTTTGTATTTTAAAGGTACGGTAGCGTTTCATACAGTACAGGATGGATACTGTAGGATGGGTGGAAGGTGACGTTATATGCTAATGCTTCTGATTGTTTATTGATTATCAATGCGCAGTATGTTTTTATTTATTTAGTAAACAAACATTTCTATCTACAAAGAAATACAAAGATAAATATTTATTATAATTCGTACTGATGAATGTTAATCGATACGGCAGTATGTTAGTGTTTATACAATTGCATAATTAAGCTATATGTTTACGAAAGCGCATAATAAAAATCGAGCTTAATCACACCTATCATCATCCAACGTTATGGGAAGCATTATAGGAGGTCATTAAGCTAATTATAATCTAGTAATTTTGTTTTCAATATAAATAATTGACACCTATACTTTAAAACAAAATCAATACTACATTCATTCATGACATCGATCAATGATCGATCAATAATTTCAACTTGTATTCGATCGATAGAAAATTTGTTTACGGTATAGATTCGGAACTAAGAAGACCATGTGGCAAAATATGATCTTGCTTTTCTATCAAATGTTGTTGGTAAATAAAGATCTTTTGTGGTACAGTATAATTCTCTCCAATCCTTAAATCGTCTATCCCAATACGATGGAGTCAGCCAGTAGGTATCAAGCGTGCGGTACGGTATAAGGCCTAAAACGATACGGTACAAGCAAATGGTAGATCAAAATTGTAAGCATGTCAAATTTTTTAACATTAATAAAAATTCATTCAACATTCATTTAACATCTATCTATTTCTACTAGTGATTGATTGCAAAATGTTGTCGATCATCTTTAAATGTTGAGAATAATTATTTTTTACCTATTTGTGTTTTAATTTTACAAACAACATTAGAAATAATTAAAATTATAGAAAGAATTTGGTTGTATCGCTCAAATAACTATTTTCATGTCGTCGTTTTGAAACTGCTCACGATTCTTCATAGTTTGTTTACAAATTGTTTTCGTTTTGAATAGTTCCTCATTTCACTCAGTCAAATACACATTTTGAGGTGTTTTTTGTTTTCTGCTATTGATGTGTAACTGTAATGTTGATAGTATTTCGAGTCACACACCTTGTTTATTTTGTTTATCTAGTGTACAGGTAAAGCGGTGAAAACGGATTAGTAGTACCATAAATATCGACCTGAATAGATTTATAATCATTTTTTTTAGAGCTTTTGCGATGATTATTGATTGAAATCAACGCAAAGGCAATGATCAAAAGTATATCAATGAGGATTATGACTCAAAATACTCAGAAGGGTTTTTTTTCTCATTTTTTCTCTCTAAAGCTGTTTTTTTTCACAAAGTCATCTTAATTTACAATACCTGCCTTATACATGCTTAATCCACGACTGAGAGATGTCGATAGTGAATCCAACAAATAGGATCTGAAACGAAATGATAATTATGAGGATAATCAGTGATCTCAATCACTTGGTAGTGATTATTCCTCTACAGGTGTGCCTCGTACTTCTATGAGTATTTGAAATTGAGTTAGGTACTAGTCAGAAAACACTCTGCTTGAAAAGTAATCATAAAGTGATTTTGAAAAGTTATAAAGAAATGAAAATCGAACAGATGTGTTTTTTGAATACTTTCTGTCCTCACCTGTATGGATAATAGGTAGAATTGAGGTATCTGTAGTAGGCAGAATCCCAGTAACGTCTGTAGTATGATGGATAATCATAATCGTACCTTAAATATACCTCAGACACTCAATATGTAAAATATTATTAATCACTCGAATTATATTTGAATATCAAATATTACACTGTTACTGTTACTATGAGGTTGTTAACTAGTAGTTAAGAAATCTACATATAAAGAAGGTAGTCTGCTTATAAGTGTTCTTAACTTTGATTATTCATATTATTGCCTCATTTTAATGAGGTATTAACAATGAAAATGAGTTTTCAGGAGTCTACAGTCAACAAAATAAACTTAAACTTATATATTTTTTTAGACTTAGTAATTTTTAGTGCTATTTCAAATATTAGAACTTACCAAAAACCCTTATAGCGGGTCCAGTAGGACGAGTATGGACTCCAAAAGTATGGATTAGGCAAATAATCACTGCAAGACTAAGGCCTTATTAATAGGAAAAAAATTATATATCCTGCTAAGCATACGGTAGACATGCGTCTTTTTGTTCTAATTTTTCTTAAAATTTAAATAGTTGCACTGATATTTGATTGATTTTGAGGTTTATACCTCACTCACCTGTAGTAGTATCGTCTTGATGGAGAATAGCTGTTGTATAGTGGCGAAAAATACGAGTAACGATCGTACCAGTAATCGTCGTACTGTAAAATATTAATATAATAGTTGAGTGAAAATTTTAAGGTATGAGGTAGAAAACACGGTGAAAATTTGATAAAAATATTCATTTACCAAATCCCAATCGCGACGCCATTTATACGGTACTGTTTGGTATACAGTATGCCATTGTGGCTTGTATTTATCACTCCAGCGATAGTAACCGCTGAGGTCAGAAACTGATCGTGATCGTGTGACCTTAAACGAAGTTCATTAGAATTATGCTTATTTATATTTGAAATTTTAAATTTTCAGGGACTAGCTTCTTCTTTCACCAACAGTTTTTTGAGCTTACAGTTTATTACATCATCTAGTTTTTCCCTTAGTGAGGCAATTGGCCCTCATAAACCTAGAACTATTAAAGATTTTTCTACTTAATTCTGCTTCACTTACCTCAATTATAACTTAAAACTATTAAGCAAAGTATTATTGAATATTTTAATGCATGTTTACGATAAACTTGATCATTTTTCTATACTTTTTTTCCTCAAGTTAACATTTTATGTGCAGATATATTTTGTTTACTTAACCTCTTATCCGAATTGCTGCGATTAAATCAAATAGAAAAAAAAATCCACTGACATCACTTTTCTAACATACAAAAATTTCTATATTGTTTTTTATAGTTGCTTATCACTATATATTTTGAATTGCATGTCGATGTGAGGTAATTACATATGCTATTGCTTGAACACGTGGCAGTTTCTAAACCTCTGAGTTCAGTGGGATCGCTAGTAAGGCTTTGAAAAACGAATAACAGGAGGTCTAAGAGTTCTCAGCTTTTCATCGCTTGATGGTCATTCTGATTAGAAATGTACTCAATCATTCTCATGACTCGTACTGCCCCGTTCGAATGCACAACACATTCCGTCGGTTTGCTGTTCGTCATATAATCACACTACTCTTCATTGTTTTTGTTGTTGTTTACACGAGAAAAGAGGAAAGCGTGTCATCAAAACATTTGTGAAAGAGTTAGTTTGATTAGAAGTGATTTAGCATGATTCAATCAATGTTCACTCATGAACGCGTAGGCGCCGAGAATAACACAACCATTGTAATATCATTTGACTCTTGAAAACAAAGCAAAGAATGAGGTCGAGAATAATCAGTTTCATCCAAACTCCTCATAGAAATAGATTTTATTGAGAGAGAGAGAGAGTGAAAAAAATCAAGCAGTTATACCGTCCTCCTAATTAGCAGCTGATAAAAATCATCTTGTAAGTACTTCAATACAATTCGTTGGTATTCGGAAGATCAAACCCATCAAATTTATAACATAATTTTGTAATGCATATAGTTTTTCTTTTTATTCAGTACTTTCAATTCATATAAACTAACACATACGATGAGTATTGATTGATTCAGTACTGCTAATTTGACTTGTTCGATTCATACCTAATTTGTTAAGATGATGAGTTTCATTGAGTACTTAGGTTAAGCTTACCAGTAGGCTGGGACTTCTATCCAACGAATACGATCGTGGTAATATCGCGCTCCGAGCACGAACTAGAGCATAATCTGTCATACTGTAATAATAAAAAATTACGGTAATATTATAACCAAATTATTTTTTTAACGAATAAAAAAATAGTAATATTATATAAACAAGTATTTTCTAATAATGATAAAATATTCATTCAGTTTGAATTAACGTTAAAGTTTTCCAACGCTTCCATTGTGTTTTCTTATGTTTTTTTTTTGGTAATACGATTACTCATTTATTTACAATTCGATGCTTTCAATTGAGTTCAAATTGATTTATATGAGTGAATAATTTGAGTTATTTAAATATGTAATGAAAAAGAGTACCGTAACTTACTGTCTTACTAAAAAAAAAACTCTACCTCATTCTATTGTAGAGGAAAAAAGATGTAAACACCGAATACTTAATGAATTCGATAAGCTTTCGATAATCTATAAACTTGATAAAGTTAAGTCACAGGAAAATTTTCCTCTTCATGATATCGAGTAACAAAAATGTCATGGGAGGTTATTGGTGTTAAGAATACCTTTATCCAGAGGAAATATTAACCTACCAATAATGTTGAGTTTAAGGTAAAATGAGGTGAAATCAATGCTTATGGAACTCAAGAAAATTCCTGTCTTATTTTATTATTTTTTCGTCTATTGCAAAATTTATATAAACCAATAAGAACAAATTATGCTTTCATTGAATCTATATGAATCAGGATAAATAGATGTACCTCATACGGATTAAGGATTAAGGAGGTAAGCGTCGACAACAGTGAACGAAGTAAGTGTAGGCGGGCGGTTTATTTGTTGCTGATCGGGCGACACAACGATGGTGGCAACTGACACAGCTGGGCATCTGGTACCTGGAATTAGAAATACTTGTAATACTTTCTTACATTACAATAATAAAGTTTTTTCCGAACATCTGAGGGAATGAGGTGGTTTACGATCGTTGAAATGTTGATGTGTCGAGGGAGTGTAAACAAATTTCGAACTCACTCTAACACATTGCCGTGATTTAGTGATGATGTGCCTCTAGAAGTGAGGCATTTTTTTGCAGTTAAATTTAAAACTGAGTTCGTAGTAATGAATGAGGTTTTATTTTTGATATGATTTCGTAGAAATTTGATTGCTATTTGATGTAGGACAATATTCACTTTATTAAATACTATTGATTTGTTGTTTTCATTTTTTGTTTGACAACAAACACGAATGGTTTCGAGAAAGTTTAAGTAAAAATGAGTGAAATCGTTCAAACCTCTATTTCCTCAATGATAAGCATAATCTATGATGTTTATCTTCACTACTTGTTGATCATTCTGTTGTTGGTCTCATAATATCAAGAAAAGATTATCAAACGTATTGTTTACTGGCTCCTATTTACGTAAACAATACTTCCTCAACGTTATAAATATACTCATCACTTATCAAAATATTCCATTGAGTTGGTGTAAAATTACAAGGTAAAAATAAAACTTACTAATAGCGTCGTACTGTAGTGATTGCTCTGGGCAAAAAAAAAAATCATCGATCTCAATTTCTACTGTTTGTGAAATGTGAATACGTGTATACCTCTGAGTCTGTTTGACCTCGTTTTCTTGTAGAACGCTTGAGAAGGATTCCCTCAACAGTTGAACTTAGAGGAAAACGGTTCAATGCAAGCTTATATGATCTTTAGTTTTTTACTCACTATAGTTTTGCTTGATGATCTATTTTGCTCCCTGTAGAATGAGCGAATTTTTATTATTCGACTTTCATTTCTTCATTCTGCTTCCTCAGTCTTTACTCATAGAAGTCTTGAAGGTCTAAAATGTAAGCTGTCGACATCCAAGAGACTAAAAGTTAAGCTTTATTTGAATTAACATTATTTGAGGGTCCTGTGAGTATTGCGTAAAATTATCAATATTGATTACCAGTATGATATAACATGAAGGACGTCAACAGGACACGAATGATAAACGCGAGCGTAAATCTCCGAGTCCACAAATTGATCAGCGATTCTCTAAAAAACTCAATTGCACTTTTAAAAGCTTCCCTGTATAACTCCTCATTCCCATCGTTCTTCTTGGAGAAAAAAAAAAACACTCGAATAATATGAATGCATGGTTTAATTTATTTCATGAGGAAACGGAAATCCTGTTTGCTTTTATTTTCATTACGATTTCCTTAAGCTGGACTTTTATCTTGTATATTTGTAATCTACGTCAGTGCAGAGAGCAGTACGTACTGCTAATAGTTGACGATTCCACAAGTCTTTCCGCTTAAGCCAAAGAAAGCAATTAACATAAACTCAACTACTCGAGCAAAAAAAAACACCTGGTATCATCTAAATTATTGATCTGACCTTTTCCAAACATTCCATAGTACAGAGAATTCCCTTTCATTGCCTTCTTCAACGTTTACGGTTGAGTAGTAAGTTCGTTTGTGTTAGGAACAGTGCTGCTAGGCTGAACTGGAGATTCTATAAAGAAATCGAGTTGGTACTGCCGTAGTAGAAGTAGAACAAGTAGTAGAAGTAGAGTAGTAGTTCGTGTTGAAGTTGTGTGAGTACTTCAATCGTTTGTAATTCAACTTTTATAATAAAGGTAACAATAATACAGTAACCAATACTAACAGGCAACTAAAAGACTACAGTACGATATTCAATAATTGTAGGATAGAAAAGTGCTGCTAAATAAATAATATCAAAATCAAATACAAAAGAAATATTCAAGATAGCCTCCACGAGCTACATCAAGAGTCAAAAAGAATGAATCATCATCATTACTCAGGAGTGATATGCCGTATCAGTGATCAATTTACATATAAATCCTATGAATCAATACTCTTATAGATGTGGAAAACAAGGAGTGTAATAGATTTTGAGGTATATGTAAATAAAATGTCAAATGCTTAATGTCAAATACAACTGTATGGTTGCGATTAATGGAGGCGGTTTTCCGATGCTTGGTTTGGTATCGACCGATCGGCGAACCGCATTCGTGCTCTCCTCTCTGATCTACCAATTAATTTTAATTAGTCATGGTGTAGGAAATATGCTAGTTCAATCAAATGACTTCATCACGATAAAGATAGAGAAAATCCTCACGTAGAGAATGCCTTTCTAGGCTCAGCAGCTGCTCATTACAATATCATTTGGTTATCATTTGCTATACAATTAAGCTGATAATTGCTCATCATTAACTTTTGCAGTAAAAATCTTGTATTCCATTAGCTGTAGTAGGTTATAATGTTATGATATTGAAATCAAACGGTCCTGAGTCAGTCCCGACAGTTGGTACTTCAAGCAGACTCAAACCCGCGTACTGTGCTGATGTGATCAATAGCTGATGATGATAGCACATGAGGCACACATGACACTCAAAAGATAGTCTGTTCTAGTCTCTTTTAAGGCCGTACGTTTTGTGGACCGTTCAGCTTTATGCGTGGCTAGTGGTTATGCGAGAATACACAGCAGTGCTGTTTATCTTATCCAGATTTATCTCGTAACAATTTGCCGAATGCAGAGAGATAGTAGGTTTGGTAGATCCGTGGACGGCGGCGAACCTGCTTCGATCCTGCGTATTACACACGTACATGAAGACGCTGTACAATACTACTTGACGGAGTTATAATGAAAGAACAAGACGGTTTTTGTTATGACTGCTGAGTTTTTGGTACTTGTAATTAGCATGCGACGTTTTTTATACTCATAAAAACTTTATATTTTATAGTGAGTGTATAAATGATTTTATACATGACGTCATAGATTTAAGAACGGAAAATTCCAATCAGCTGATTCAAATCTATTCTTCATCACCATCTATTCGAGCTGTATCACAACAACCTTTCCTATTGACTGACGACATACAACAAGTAGCAGTTCAATTTTCTCCAGATTATTCAGGTGATATTTTTCCCTCTATCTTTTTTTCTTCTTGAAAAATTTTTCTTTATCGAATAATTAAAATTAAAGCTATCCGAAAATAAACTTCCTTGATTTGTGATTGTTTCTTTTTTAACTGTGATTCATTATGAATATGATTATTATATTCTATTTTACTGAGTTAAGCATGAAACTCTGAGTCTCATAAGCTCTTAAAGCCACATCTAGACGATTTTCGTATGGCATTTTATCACTTCTTCATGAGGATACGAGTCTCGTGATTAACTCAAGAAAAGCTTCTAGATGCTGATAAAAAATCAACCCCATATTTGAAAAACTAGTAGAAAATATGATTAAAAATTAACCTTATTTTCTATTCCTTCTCGCCTATGCTTTACCAGTTATGGAATGTTACATAGGCGAGGTATATTTTTATCAGTTGATTATCTTTGTATCCTCATCACCTCGTTTCTTCCAGTTAATTAATAACTTAGCAAACAACTAAACACGTTGTTTTTGGTTAAAGCAAACTATACGTATTGATTTTTTGACATTATAAGTCTTGTGACGGCTTATCGTTTACAGGACGTCGTATACATTTTTTGAATGCAGTAGATGTTTCATCCAGAAGACTTGTACATACGTGGATTGCCTATACAAAAGCTGAACGCCCTACGATTTCAAAAACATTTGATATAAAAGTATCGAATAATGAGGAACGCATCGTTGCTAAGGTGCTTCTCTTCTTCTAAAGACTTATTAACAGTTTCGTTCCTTTTTACCTCATATAATACGCTTTTTTCCTCTACTATTACGAGTTCCTCAGCATATCTTCATTTAACATTTGATGTTTTCTAATTTTTTAGAAGCTGCCGATATCAAATCCATACAGTATTCCACGAACTTTTCGTGTCGCCTCATCGCGTTCTGAAGTGGTGGAAGTGGGTGAGGAAGTGCTGGATATAAGTGGTTTCAGTTCAACAACGACAACTCTTTATTTCCATAATGTATTCCAGAATCCGATTTCTTTAGAGGTATGCAATTTTCAACTCCAATACTTAACTCATAAGAATTCAATCAGACATTTAAGATTAAAGGACGTTGCAAGAGGTACAGTGGAGGTGCTATAGTAATAGGCATGAGTGAATCCATCCACACTAGTATTTTTTTCATGTACGGTATTCTAGAAATAGTAGCTTAAAGCATTTTTGTTGTTGTTCAAAAGCACGGACGACTAGCTGGAGGTGAATGTTTCGTAGTGTCAGCTGGATTGTATGACTCCTACTGACGTTGAAGCTTTTCGGTTGAGTGATTGTAGTAAACGCCTTTGCGGTACAAGCTGTGCTGCCACACGGGACTTGAGATTCGATAAAGAATTTGAGTTTGTCGTGTCGTAGTAGAAAGAAGTCTAGTTCGTGTTGACGTTGTACAGTGCCTCAAACTTGAGTAATCAATACATTGTAAAAAAATGCAACGTTTATATATTAATCAATGAAGATGAATAATTAAAAGAATACAATACCGAATTCGGTAATTGTAGAACAATAACAAGAACAAGAACAGCAACAACAACAACGTCTGGTTGTGGTTAACTGTCGTGTTTCACTCATATTCAGTTTGATATAGGCCGATCAGAGAGCCTTGCTTGTGAGACTGAGACGCTTGTGAGAAGAGTGATAATCCTTCTGATCTATCGATTATTGTGTACTCGCTATTGGTGTAACAAATATTTCAGTTTACTGAGATGGTTTTAAGGGATAGAGGATAGAAAAAATCCTCTATGAGATAAGATCCTCCTCCATCTCATAGAGGATCGTATTCTTCTAATTGATGTTGTTTTTGTTGTTGATGTTGTTGTAATGTTGATGAGAAGTTCATTTTGAAGTTGATATTTACATTTTTCAAATTTGTCATTAACAAAATATAATCATATTTTGTTAAGGTGATGATATACGTCTTCAATGCCTCCTCCAGTCAACTTGAAGAGACAATTCTGCTCAACATTACTTTCACTGACTAGCAGAGAACCATTCTATTTTATAAAAAAATGTAAATATACTTAGTAATTTTATATTTAAACACTATATTTATTTGTGAACTACATTAAATATCATTTGTTGATAATTTAAACTCAAAAATTCTTTGTTGGTTCAGTACAATTTAAAAGAAAAATAAATGAATGAGGTCTCGGATATTAAGACTCACCACGAGTACTCAAGAATCGTCCTCTATGTTGGAAAATCCAGAAGAATCTCATTAATATACTACCTTGGTGAGTTAATCACAAACCTCGTTGACTCGATCTGAAATCATCGTTGATGGAAATACAAACGAAAAACTATGATAGTACTAAAGAAGGCATAATGGCACTCTATATAATAATGACACTATAATGGCACTCTTTGGTGCGGATCGATGCGAAAGCGAGAAAATCCCGAATAGTTATCATCTATCACTTTCGTCGACCTTATAGACACCGTGATCTCTTTATAAACTACTAAACAAATATTGTCCATAGTTGTGCTAAGATGACCGCAAAACTCGGAACCTCAGGCGTGACTCGAACCTGCACTTACAGATATCCACTCTGCCGTGCTGATCCATCACACTACCCTTGCTATACGACCACTCAATGCTTCACTTATAGTAAGTGGGTACCATTATCAGCACTCACCGCTAACGGGTGCGATCTGGTGAGCCGATATCGGCATTACATCCAGTTAAGCTGATAAATGTGAGTCAACCCTAAACGTGGGTTTCGAGTTGCAGTCTGATAACTGCCGGAAAAATTGAAATTTCAAACACAGTCCCTACGTAGACTGAACATCACCTCATACTGGGTACCCGGATCTTCAACAAGCACATCCTAAATGACATATATCAAATCCGATCTGCAGTTAACCATCGACTATCCTGACAGACAATCCACAAAACGTCGACGCCCGTTTATCCATCAACTAACTGTCTACCTATTAGTGGCAGCTAACGTATGAAGTTCAAGTTTGAGAATAAGAGGATTATCTTTGATTTATGCTGATTTCGCCTTTCCCATGATTAGGTATGACTGCAAAATAATTACATGATAAACGCAGATGTCCATAGTGCTTCTCTTGGTCCCGAAAAAAAAATTGACAGTCGTAGTTGTTTCGTGTTGATTGATGATCCGATGAGGTATGAGGTTTTAACACGTATCATTAAGCCTTTAAAACTTGTTTGTGTTTCTGAAATTGCTCATACATCACTCTTTATGCTTCTTAAATATTGCCGTATAGCCTCTGTAATCTGATCTGCAAAAGCTTGGTAAGAATTGTTATACTTGTTGTTTTCCTCTTTTAATTACAGTAGTATTAGCCACTCCGTAGAGCAGTTCATGGTTGCATGTGCTCATTTTAAATATTTTGGTTTTAATATCAGTAATTATGCTGTGAGGCCGCAAAACTTGGAGCCTTAGACGGTACTCGGATCCGCACCTACAGATATACGATCTACCGAGTTAATCCACTACACTACCAAAGCCTTTGATCTACGAAATAAAGAGAAATTACGAATATGACTGAACAAATAACTTGATTTTGTTAAGAGTGATGTCAGTGACTTAGCCTGTACTCGAAGGTCTGAATGTTTCCACAGTCACCTCATATGTTTTCCAGCTGAGGTCCTACAAACTTTTCTATACATTTTCCTCCGAATAATCTTAACAATGTACTGAGGGAACATTTAATGACCATCATAACTTTTATCCCGAAAGATCTTTTTAAAATTTTAAAGAACTCACACATGCAATGAAGAAATTGAATGATACAGTGATCTATGGTGTTTTATTTTATGAAATTTGTTGAACACTATAATTATTGAAGCTTTTGAATAGCACATAATCGAAAATAATGGGTTTCTAAAGGATTTCAAGATACAGTAATCGACAGTCTTTGATTGATCTACGAGATCAATTTCCTCATGATATTTTCTACTATCAGTCTACCACATCTAAGACATGCAATACGGGCAAGTCATAATGGGATTATCCACTTAGAAATAAATCCTCATATAGAAGTTGGGAGGGAAGGATAGGAAGAAAAGGATAGAGAAGAAGAAGAGGCTTGAACTAATAAAAATTGGTTGAAAATTTGAAAAGATTCTGTAATTTTAGATGTTTGATGAGGTAACAGTCAATTTCTGTTCGTATATGAGTTGATGAGGCATTGATGGTCCATCGACAAACAATGGAAATGAATTGTCAGCAATACATTTATAAACACCGTTCATTGTCTTCTTGATATCGGACAGAATCAGATTGTTACCATCGTAGGAGATATGTGTAGACGGCTCTAAACATTCATCTGATGATGACTGGTTTCTACTAAAAAGAAACAAACAATCCTTTTGGATACGGTACCTAACGGATATAATGATTGCATATTTGATCTGCGTTCTATAACTTATAGGCTAAAGATATTCCTATTGTTGAATTAGAATGTTTTTTCTCAATAAATACTAATATATTTGATAGATAGATACTAATAGATACTAAAAAATACATTTCACATGCAGTTGTAGGAGGGAGTGGTGTGACGCGGATGCTCAAATCCATTACAGGCAATTTTGAGTTCGCTCCAGTTAAACCGAGGTTTAGTATATCCACCATTGAGTCTCGTATCCCCACTCTTATCAGTGTCATTCATCATTACTTATAGACTAAGTCAACTGAATTTACGGATTGGTCTCGTTATGATGGATCATAGAGAGAACGGTTTCCAGATTGTCCGATTATGATGATTGAACCTCGTCATTATGTCGTATTTTGAGGTAATCAAATAAAGATTAAACTTTTACAACAATTTTGGCAGAAGATAAATTAACATACCAATGGCTTTTCCATCTTTTTCCCATCTCACAAACGGTTCTGGAAATGCAAACACCGGACAGAACAGCTCTATTCGATGACCTTCCAATACGTCTTCTACACCACCTCTCACTGTTGGAGGTTTAACACCACGAATTTCATAAAATGTCGATCCAGTTGGAAATCGCAAAACAGGAGGTGCTTAAGTAATTGAGTTAAAAGTTATTGTAATGTTTTTCGTTGATTTACGAGTTAATGCAAATGTCATTCCATAACAACCTCCACCAATGAGGCTATTATCGTGTCTACTCTAGCAAAAATTCAAATCTATTTATAGTATCAAAATACTATAACTTATAATCGTATTTCTATTCTATAATGATGTTATAATATTGCTGATGATGATGAGATAGTCGCAAATCTCGATAGTGGAATGGATAAGCATGGCTAGTCGGATATTTCCAGGTGCGGGTAGGAGTCCTGCCTGAGGTTCTAAGCTTTGCGACCAACTTCAACATCATTAGCGACACGTTAACCTACTATGTAACCAAATTACTACTTTATCCTAGAGGTTTCAATGAGGAATTTGATAATTTTATGAATACAGTTTAACTTTAGTTTTAAAAAAAAAAGTCATACAGTAGACGACAAGATTTCCTTTCAGTACTTCTCCATCGTTTCCACGTACTTCACACATGTACCGTCCAGCTACAGTTGCTGGTGATTTTCCAAATATCAGTTTAGCTTTACCATCACTTATTTTTGCTTCGAACACCTTTAATAATAATATTAATTATAATTTTTTTTTCAAAAAAAGAAATAGAAATATATAAAGGATAAGAGTACTAAAGTTTTATAGCCGATAATGAAACAGTACAATAAAAATTGACCACAAGCGATCAATAAACCTTGTAAGAGATATTGAGCGTGATAATTTTATTCATAATAATTGAAAAATATTCACATATCGATAAGTAATCGATATCGTATACTTTAAGTGTTGTACAAAAATCAATAAATGACTGACCTTTCCATCACGAAGTCTTGTAAATTCACCATATTGTACTGGTATTTTCTCTCCGACCTTTTCTATTCCACACCTTAATTGTCACAAATGTTTATTTGTTGTAACTCATCCTATAGGAAGCACGTAGCGCAACAGTTGAATTCGTTATAACGATATGCAAGCTCGAATCAGTTAACGTAAGTACGCAATCGCCTAAGGCACACTGAATCTGATGCTGGTATATGATACTGATTTTCTACGTTTTGTTTAGTTATCCACAAAATTTTGAACCTCAGGCGAGACTCAAAGTAGCACTAGAAAAACGCAGGACATTGTATAAGGCTTATCAAATAGTATTCATGGAAAAATGTCTCAATAATAAACTGAACATATTCTATAAATTTTTGAGGTAAGCGAAGCTTTCTCTAGAGCTTTTTATAAGAGTTACCCTCAGTGAAAACTTTTTGCTTCCTTTTTAAAAAGATCTTCGTAAATCACAAAGGTATCTTTGATAGCGATAGAACAGTATAAGCAAAAATGCTTAATTATCAGTTTAGCTTGAATGAGTTTGGTGATAATCTCGTATCGTGGAGATGACCGAATTCATTTTTAGTCCATACAATGATTTGAGTGAAACAAGACTCTAGGAAACTCACCATAGAAGACCAACGTTTGATTGTGGTGGTCTGTCTTCTGTACCGGCATGATCGATTGGTCTCGAAACGATTGCCAGATTACCAATAACTCGAACGTGACAGTAACCGTATGAGCTCAATCCTTTATCAATCAAAACAAAATCAATAACAGAATCGTTTTTGTGTGATCTTAGAAAGATATAGTACATTTTTCTCATATACTTAAAATTACTGTGTAATTTTTTAATGGAATGAAAATCTTCTGCGCTACTAATTTCTTTTTCCAGTATTTTGTATACGGCCATCAATTTGTAGAGTTAAATATTAGAAAAAAAATAATTACTAATACGTAATTTTGTAGTTCAAAATAAAGTTAAGCTTCATCAGAATTAAGATTTGTCAATAGTTCTTTGGTTTAATATGAGTGAGGAAAAAACATAAAATTTAACTCAATCGTACTCAATCGTTACTCCGACAAAATATATAAGATTGGCACTGACATCAATCAGTTTGTTTTTGTTAGGTTATTCCTTTCTGTACTTGTTTAAAATAGCAGTCAATAAAGAAAGAGCACTACACAGAACTCACTACGGTACCACTATAAATTAATCGATAATCAATAATTATATTGATAAAATGCGTTGGAGACTATCAAAACCTCATACAAGAACCTTTAATTGCCAAAACTTGGTTATACTGTTCTCTTGTTTGATTTTCCTTAATGTATACTCTCATATAACCACTTAAGCATGAATTAATATCAATTTTCCTCATGCATGCCTCATAGATGACTCATGCAGATACGTTATAACTCACATCTGGCACAATCATCGTGGTTCATTAGTGTTTTATACGACTTTCAATTATATTGTTTATATTATCCGTGAGCTTTTAAAACTAATAGTAATAGAAAAAAGACACAAAGAGTAAAATGAAACTAGTATTCATGAGGAAAAACTCACCGAGGAACAAAAACAACAGAGAAAACATCACAGCAGCAAGACTGAACTTCCACCTCTATCAATCAACGCCTGACGATATTTATAGGATCATATTGATTGAAGGAGCGTCTATTTACTAGTTGGTGCTGAAGTACTTCATTAACTCATATTGAGGACATTAAGTAAGCATAAATTAAATCGAAAACTGTGAGATAATTATCATTTAAGGATCCAGATAGCTTTTAATTATCGAATCCTATAATCATTTCTTCTTTTTCTTCTTGAGACCAACATGAACGTTCTCCTCTTGTAATTTGAGGTCTTAGTGTGTGAGGTTTTTTTCTTGTAGGGTTATGTAAAACGTAACTCACAATGTACTTGTGAGGTAATGAGTTAATATACTGGTAATAAATGAATCGTTGACGGTATTAGATATAATGATTTGCAATAAGTTCGAAGAATATCTCTAAATGTATTTCATGTCTATCGATTTTCTTTCCTCCTCCCAGATTTCTGTTTGTTTCTGTCACGTAGGTCAATAAATCAATCCATAACAATCTACACCTCTACAAATCAAATGATGTTTCTGCATTCAATTTTGCTGTTTTATTTTGTTTCTATTTCAATTTACTTTAATTTCTTACTTTTCTATTAGATAATGACATTGTTGGAGGACAAGAAAATAGGATAAGCATCAGTTTTAAGCATGATGTCTGTGAGATGTACCACGACCTCATTATCAACTATCAACTTGTCACTCGTTATGCTTTAATCTTTCGTCATTGTACTCTCAGATGATTCTGATATTGATATTAATATTAAAGGGCGGATTCGTACCAGCGTATTACTTCGGCGTGGCGCTACCTCATTTCATAATACTGACTGCTTTGATGATTTCAATGAGTTACAGCTTACTTTAAGGAGTTTTATTTCACTCTTTACCAAAGTCTTCACTTTTTTTCAACCTCAATATCAACATGTGACTAGCCACAATGACAAACAGGAAAACAATCAGTGTATGAATTTTTATATACAATCGAATAAATGAAACGAATATTCAAATGAATGTAAAAGCTTGTCAATAGTACATAGTGAGCGTGATTTTTATCAGAATACATTCAATTTTTGTTCATAAATCAGCTGATGTGACATAGATGGTCCGTTAGGAAAAATAGGAAATGAATTGTCAGCAATGCATGTGTAGATTCCAGTTGATGTAATGCTAACGTGAAGTAATAGAAGATTGTTTCCATCATAAGAGATATTTTCAGATGATTCTGAATCGATCACTCATTTTAATGAGGTCAAAATCAATAAGATGATAGGGCAATTTGATCTTGTGAATGAATAAAAAAACAATGGAATGTCTTTAACGCCAAAGTAATGCTCTTTTTGATGAGTGCTTTATGTTGACTAATAGTTTCAATACGTAAATGAATGGCTCTGATGGATGCGAAAACGGTAGCCTAAGATGCCCGAGGAGAATTCGTCATAATATTGTGGGAAGAGGTGGCGCAGCAATGGGGATGCCACGGTGACACACTGACCCCCATCAGTACGCTATCCTACCACAGGCCTACCAAGCCAGCCATCCCTCCGGAGTCAGTAAATTGGTACCGGAGAAATATGGGGTGAGATAATTCGCACTGACTTTGTGAAGAGTGGTCATTTCAAGTCTCTGTATAAGCTAGGCTCGCATTCAACCTCCTCCACGATATCACATTGAACACGAATGCGTAGGCGCGTCCTGCTACAAGGGATTGATAAATGCTGAAGCTTGTCTGAGGCTCACGTATCGTGGTGAGTCAAAATGTGGATGATTGTTTTCTACACTGAATTAAGGTGACATTGCTATCTGGTGAGTGATTGGCATCCAACTAGAAACTATTATTGACGATAAATTTGCAAAATAAAACTTTTTATCATCTGTTACAACTGATGATGAATACATTGTATATACGTGACTCCTCAGAAAAAAATCGATTGCATAAAGATGTTCAACCACGAACCGAATACATTTCCATCTTTACGCCATATCACATGCGGTTCCGGATAACCAAATACTGGACAATGAAGCTTAACGCTATCACCTCTCCTAACCGTTCTGATAACTCCGACTATTTTTGGCGATGATAACATCAGCACCTCATTAGGAATTGAACCATCAGATAGTTGAAGAAAAGGTTGTGCTTAAAGTATGTTTACTGTTAAGCTTCTAATAAAAATAAATAAACAAAATTTATTTTTTAAAACTTACAAAATATATACAAATCTCCGCACAACAGTTCGTCGTGAACACCACGAATTTCACACATATACTTACCGGCAACGGTAGCATTTACTTTATTAAAATATAATTTTGCTCTTCGATCGATAATTGTTGCTTTGAAGATCTTCAATAGATCATTGATTTTATATCGATTATTGATTAATATTGATTATTTTGTGTTTACTTTATATTGATTGATGAACAATAGAAAATAGTTGTTTATCATAGTGATTTGTAAATTCATTTACTAACTATGATAACTCATACTGATCATATATTCATATGATTCATATCCTCACATTGGTGAGTCAATCATAAAGCTTGAAACCTTAGACGAGACTCAAACCCGATAACATTGATAACAATGATCATTGAGTATCACCACAATGTTGAGTCAATCATATTCAGCTTGGAACCTTAAGCGAAACTCAAACTTGTTATTATTTGTTACAATGAGAAGTAAATAGAAAACAGTGCAACTAATAAACAATAAACAAGTATGAAATAGTAAAACTTAGAACGAAAATCTCTAGAGGATTCGATGAAGATCAACGTTATTCTTTATATTGTTTACATTTTTTCTTTTTTTTTACTCACTTCTCATGTAACTATTAAAAATATCACTTGTTAGAATATTTTTCATCATTGATTATCACAATGTGATATCAATAACTATCTTTCGGACAAAATACATAAAACGCTGACGGTATTGCTGTCCTTCTATTTTGATATTTGTTTTGTAAATTTTTGTTATTGATTGATTCGTATTTAAACGTTCAATAACAATGTTTTTGTTTATGTTTACATTATTACCGTAGAATAAATACACACCTTTCCATCGTGGAGTCTTGTAAATTCACCATATTCTAATGGTATTACATCACCATCTTTCTCTATTCCACACCTATAAACAACTCTTTCATTTTAAACGTTAACTAAATAAGTAAGTAAACAAATAAATAAACAATAATAATAATAAATATATGCTTGAACATTTACACGCATACAGTATTCATTTCAAGCAGTAAAAGTGTTTTCATGCATAGTTGTGCTGAGATGGCCGCAAAACTCGGAACCTCAGTCGGGACTCGAACCCGCACTTACAGATATCCGGTCTGCCGTACTGATCCATCACACTACCGAGTCTCTTGCTCTGCTACCAACTCAATGCTTCACTTATAGTAAGTAGTGCGGGATAACCCAGTTATCAGCTTAACTGGATGTAATGCCGAT
>KN716150.1:864495-919976 GCA_000816705.1 Dictyocaulus viviparus | reverse complement strand
ATTCATATCTGTGGAAGGCACTATTTGTTATAAGTGTGTAGCACCGCAGCCCGGATATCGGAGTGTGCGGTTTCGAGTCCCCCCTGAGGTTCCGAGTTTTGCGGCCATCTCAGCACAACTATGGACAATATAATATCATTGCAAAATAAAATAACGAATATTTTCATGCAGTTGGTTAACTCATATCCAAAACGAGGTGCAAATGAACTCCCATGGCTTATGATTACCTCATAGTTTTTCTTTATAGATTATTCATTCTGTACTGAACTATTTAGAAGAGAAATTTGTTTGATGCGCTAATAAGAAAATCGATAATCAGTCGATGTTCCACTCTGTGTTCTTCAAGATTGTTTAGATTCAAAATTATCGGATTAAGAGGGAAAATCAACCTCATTATATTCGGAATTTGAACTCTTCCTGAATAAATAGAATTTTCATGGAATAGTTGCTTTTTTTAGAGTCTCGACTCAATAATGCATCCGTAATGAGCTAGTTGTTATACAACATGAAACTCACCAAAGTTCATCTACAGTAGACTGTAGTGGAACATTTTCAGTACCGACGATACCAATAGGTTTTGCCACCACCATAAAATTACTAACTAAGCGAACATGACAAAATCCACGATAAAAAAATATCTCTATAATAATGCAAATTATTAAAGAAGTTCTATTATAATAAACAAATAATTATTAGAAAAAAATAGACTGTTTCAAAAATATATCGGACAATGTTTACAAAATAGCGTGTCTAAAAAAATCACTTCACGAAACGAGAATTTGGCTCATTGAATGGATTGTTATTTACAATTTGAAGTGATAAACAAAAAAATAAACGAAGGCGTGGTGCATACAGCATAGATTGATCAGATCCAAAACTCATCTTATCTATTAAATAAGATTTTTATTCATTATAAACTAAGAGGGAGCACAGTGGTCGAGGTGCCACGGTGACTCGCAGGCCCGACTAGGCTTGCTGCAGTCTTCAACACCTAGCAAGCCCGTTTTCATTCCGGGATTGGTAAATAGGTACCAGAGGAACAGCGTGAGATGAAAAGTAGCGAATAGGTGAAGAGTAGTCAGCTCAATCACTGTATAGATGAGGCTAGTATTCAACCACGTCCACGATGTCACGTTTAGCAAGGGATTGATCAGCGCCAAACTTATCTTATAAAATAGGATATCTGCTTTGAGGTAAAGAGGTAAACATTGCTGTATTATTAGAATGCGATCGCCATAAATAATAAAAATGAAAAGCTCTTTAAGGGAGACTTATATTTTATTAGTAAAAATTCAGTAACTACATCAAACTAACTAAACGGTTCAGTACCAAACAAGAATCAGAAGTACTTCTAGCCTCATAGTAAAAATGGAACGACCCTTATATTGACTCACTTTCCCTTATAAATGATTATCGGCTTAGAATTAGTATTAACATCAATGGCTTCTAAAAATTAAGACAAATTATTGACAAAAAAACGTATTGACAAGTTGATACTTCTTACTCTGACCTGATCTCAACCTCATCATCCTCATTATAAAATCATCCTTTTCCTCGTTTTTTTAGTGAATTGAGTTTTTAAATATTCCTTCAAAAATAGCAGCCATTTTTTTCTATATCTCAACATTCAGGAAGAAGCAACGAAAAAGAGAAAAGTCAAACCTACCTAATAGTAATAATATCAGTTTTGTAAGCATCGCTTTTCACCATTAAGCAGATTGGCGATCGATACGAGGTGCAGATGATCAATGAGATTAATTTGTTTACAGTAAAGCGATTGCATCAGTTGTTATCAGATGAACTCCATTTTACAACGATATTTTTTTTTTGAGGCTAAAAATTGAGAAAACTCACGTTTATCGTTGCAAAACTTGGAGTCTCTGGGGGACTTGAAGTCGTATCTCACAAATCGAAAGAGGTAGATCGTCGATACTGGCTCCGTTAATTGACTCAAGTACTCAAGTTAAATTTCAAATATTCATCAAAATCGAACATATTACTGATACCTCATACTTTACCTTGGAGTGCTCCAACACATTTAAGTCAACGTGAACGATATGGCCCAGAACTTAGTATGAGGAAACGAATGCCTCGAGGGATATGAGACTTAAAACCGAAGTAAGGAGGAAGACAAAGTCGACATCATGACAACTCAGTGATTTGCCTTCCTGTTTGCAAAAGGAATTCCGTTGTGATACCGGTTGTATACCGGTTTACTTCAAACTTAGGTAATTGTAGAACGGAAAAGTTATGGTAGACAATACAGCGGATGCAACTGTTGTTTAATACGTTGATTTGAATAATAAGAATAAACAATACTCAAACAAAACACAAAAAGAGCTAAATGTGTTGGTTGCCTCAAATTGTAAGGAGTATATGAAGAGTAATAATGAATGAGCCCTCATATGATGAAGCAGAGGTAGTTCGAAGAATAAATTGTACAAACTATAATCCTAAGGGCGTGATGAATACAGAAACTAATGAAACTGGGGATTATAGATGAAATGAATTATAGTAACGGCAATTATGTTTAATGATTGCCTGGTTGCGGTTAACTGATGTGTTTTCCTCATGTTTGATTTGATATCGATCGATCAGAGACCCGCGATCGTTAGAAGAGTGCTCGTTCCTCTGATCTATTGATTTTTATTAGTTCGCTTTTGTTGTAAGAAACATGTCAGTTTAATTGGATCATATCACTGAGTTGAGGATACAAAAGTCCCTCTGTCTCGTAGAGGATATTTTTTATAGTATCAGTTTCCTTGAGGTTATGAAAGAGTAGAGCATTGTTGCAACATTTCTAGCTGATAGCTTTCCTTCAACGAGGAAACTCATGTAAGATTTCATTTTATGTGCATTTTAAGATAATTCTTCGAATCACCGAAGCTTTATCATTATGTGAGGTTGTTCAAGTGAGGTTCATTTCTAAGCTCATTATTATTCGATATAAGTGAGCTTTTCCATAGCTGTATGATTAGCATTATTTTCAATGTATGCTTTTTAGTTATAACAGTCTTCACATGTGACTATAGAGTGAGTTTGATTTCAGTATTAAATTAGCTTACAACTATTAAAATAATTCTTTCCTTATTAGCCTCCCGACGATGAGAATGTTAGTTATGCAATTACTGAGTATCCAGAAAATCATCGACTAAAACGTCATGCAAAGATCTGGGATTGGATAAGAATTGAGACTGAGTATGATCAATCATTCAATAAGTAAGTCCTCAGTTTTGACTCACAATGAAATAATAGAAGTTGTGCCACCTTTCTTCTTAGGTATCACTTTCTTGCTGCCAATAACCTCACTTTTCCTACATCGTAAAACTAGTCATAGAAAATAACTGCTTTACATAATGAATATCCGAGAAAAATCATCTTCTGGATGAGTAGATCGTTTTTTTTAAAGTACTATAGCGGTAGTACTCAATGAACCCTCAAAACTATGCTGGTAACACGAAATGGACAATGGAATTACCATTAGGAGAATATTTGTTATGAGGCATTGTTAAAGAATTACATGGAACGAAAACTACGCATTGACTTGATTCTTCCACTTAGCACGAATTGGAGTATGACTACTGCATTGTTCATCACGTAGTACAGTAGGAGATGTTGAACTATTGTTTAGACGTAGGCCTTAGACCTCTGTCCCTGACCCTGAAAAGCTTGTGACTCCTCCAGCGACAGCGAAATGATGCCAAAAACTCTAGGAAGATATATACTGCGAAATCGGTACAAATTTCTCTGCCGAAATCACTGCATTAAGCAAAATCGCATCGAATCATTTCTATGAAATTACGATGACGATGAAAGCGTCGGCTCCACTGGTCAACACTATGTTTGTCTTATATTCTACCTTGACGACTATTGGACTCATTATGCAAATGTGTTTCCACAGCGCAGTTCCCACCGCTTAATGCCTTTCATGAATGTTTGAGCGAAAAACATATAAGAGTCATCACAATGAGTAAATAAAGTTTCTTGATGAGTTCAAAAAATTCTGATAATCTGATGTTCGAGGAATGAAACCCAAGGAACCGTTTCAGGGTGTTACGGTAAATAAGGTGATGGCTATAACACTTTATAATAATATGCTATTTAAGATTTTATATTCATAAATAGTTTCTAACTGTGATAGACCATAATTGATCCAATCTTTTAACGATTCATACTATTGCGTTGATCACAAGACTGAGTTCCTCAGTCTAACTAAGTGACGTTGAGGTATATTTATACAGTTTTCACAGATTCGTACTCAGAATCGAGCTTGCGTAATACTGCGGAAATTAGAATAAGCATTTTAGTATTGGAGGTAGAGTAGGCATTTAACTCTATTTGAAGTATAACTTACCTGAAGCACCTCAGCATAGTATTCAAATTTTCTGGGTAACAATGAGTGATATTTACTTAATGACAGTTTCACATCTTTATTCCTTAATATGTTTATTATAGAAAGCCGTTATTTCATCATAACATTTAGACTCAGTGAGGAGAAGAAAGAGGTACTCGAAGACTTAATTACTAATGCTCGTGATTATTTTGAAAGTACACTAAAGGTACAACGGCTTAGTAGTATTCAATTACCACCGTGAGTTTACACTTATGATATTATTTTTGTGTGAAGAATTTCAATCTCTTCAACTTAACTATATAGTAAAACGTAGAGTTTGAGGTACATGTTAATGAGGAACAATAAGAATACTCAATTTTTGTGCTTTCTGGCGTCAATTACTAATATTATCAATTTTTCAACGGCTGATATGATTTTGACCCTTGATCATTATTGATTACAGCAATCAATCAATAATAGAGTTATCATAGTCGAAGATCACTAAGCAACCTCATTTTCTTGAGCAAAATTAATTTTACAATATGTTGTAAATTGAAATAGAAATAGTTTCTTAACAAGGGAAAAAAAATTGTAGCTATTGCAAAGGAGGTGGAGTGATGTTTTCCAACGGCACATATCTATGCGTCAATGATTGCCAGAAGCGATGTGGTGTTGCGATTGCTCCACCGAATACTCATTATTACTCAGTGAGTTTCGATAGAAAAAACTCGAACAGAAGTTCTTACAGTGGTTAATTTTTTTTCATAGAATATGATAGATCATAATAGTTTTCTGTTTTTGCACTCTGCATCTTTCAGAGTGAGTTAGAAAAAAAAGACTCGAAGCCTTATGCTGGACTCAAGCCCAGATCACGAAGTCGGTCTTCGGTCTGGTGAACTGAAAATTTCACTACTCACAGTTCGTTAGCATAACATCACTATAGCTATCGGCGATACATAAGTTCGAGTCTCGTTTAAGGCTACGAGGGTTACGATTGGCTTAGCATTATGATGATGTACCTCCCCCAGAGTAGTTATGTTGCTAAAGCAATCATTATGAAACGGTAACGAAATGTCAATAAGATAATTTTCTGAGAAAATTAGAAGCAAGAAGGAATCAAAGAATAGGAATGAGCATACAATCGGAGATCAAAGCATGAATTGATATTGATTTGTTTGTTTACACGACACTTTATTGTATATTCTTTTGCTGTTGGACAACAACAAGTTTGTAAACAAATGAAACTCACAAATATAATATTTTACCGAATATATCTGTTTCAGCATTGTTCTTGCTTTAATGGGACGTGTTCAACAGAGCAGGAAACTTGGGGAGGTAAGAGGTATAAAATAAAATGATGTCATGTAAAATAAATGAATACCTGTAGTGTTTCTCTATTGAGTCAGATACAGTATTCTTTCAAAAATAGCATCATACAGGTTCACCTAGGCACTTCCCTCATTACCATTTTTATGTCCTCTTTTCTGTTCATTTCAGGTAAACTCAGAAATGCGGATTTTGTACTTTTTGTGTCATTCCGTGGATATCTTTGTGGTCGAACAACGCTAGCGTTTGCAAATTATTGTTCACTCGATCGATATACAGAGAGGTAATGAATTCATTTTCCCGAAATTTCCCTCGTACAAATATCGCATGTTTTCCTATTTTTGTTGTTTCTTAAGAAAATCTTTAGCGTTAATCAGTCTTTGTTGGATGTACTATCCATTTGGGTTCATAATAACTCGTAGAGATGACTGAATGCGTGTCTGCTTCATACAATGACTTGAGGTGACCAAACTCTCTCACGACCATATTCCTCGAGCTACCAGATGATATCGGTAGTCAAATGATCAGCCGCAGAGGTAATAGATCCATTGATTTTCCAGCTATTGATTCGGGGTCGGATTTCGCGTAATACTGTACCTCATACCACTGCGCTACCAGCTCCAAGTGACTTTATAATACCTCATAAGTACATTTAACTTATTCAGAGCAAAAGCTGAATAACTCATTATTTTAGGCCTATTGCTGCTTTTGTAAATATTTGTCCATATGCATTCAATAGAATGAAACCATTTGAAATCTCATCATGGGAAGCAACTGTCAAACACGAACTCATTCATGCTCTCGTTTTTTCACCTGCACTATTCAAAAAATTCAATGGTAGAAATCGGATGAATAAGTGAGTCTAACATTTATCTTCATTTCAATTTTTCCTCATTAATAAGCCCAATTAGATAAGCCATGGCGTTGACCAAACTTTGTTACCAGATGTTCTTCTGAATTCGTGTTCAACTGAAATCGTGGTGGTTGAATGCGAGCTTGGTCCATAGACTGATTCAAATTAACCACTTTTTACTTTTTCGATACTATTTCACCAAATCCGGAGGGATGGTGGGCATGGCAGGCTTGTTGACTGCCGCGAGCCTGATTTGAGTCTGTGTATCCCTGGGGCATCTCCACCACTGCGCCACATGCCTTTTTTATTACTTATCACTCCACAATTCTTGTTATTTCTGATAAAAAATATTATCAAAAGCTACCAATCACTACCACCCATAATTTGGCCGTATCAAAAAAAAAATCGCTTGCCTCATTAGCATAAGCATGAGGCGATATCCGATGTTAGGGAGGTCAATCATTCAGAGAAAAACCTCAGACTGTATTGTTCACGTAAATACTACACTTGAGTCGTGGTATGGTTGAAAAAAAAAGTATTGATTGATATTCAGCGAAAATAATACGGATATTATTCCTGGTGTTGTGGAGCGTTTTACACGAACAGACTGGGAAACAGCCAACGGCACAGTGGGCGTGGTTTTACATGATTCTTTTTATTTTTGAAACTTTTCAAAAATCATCATGCCTATTTTTATTTTAATTCATGTCGTACTAAAAATGATTCAGATTTCTCATAATGTTTATATGATTGTGACGCCAAACGTCAGAAAAGAAGCTCGTGATCATTTCAAATGTCCTGACCTTGAAGGTGCTGAAATAGAAAATCAAGGCGGTTCTGGAACATTAGGTGCTCATTGGGAGAAACGAGTTTTGGAGGTATATCACTCAGTGTCACTCACTACTCATTTACTAGTACCAATAATTATGGTGTATTCAACAATACTAAAAATATTACTGTAAAAATATACGATTGGAAATTAGTTGAGGGAAAAGAGGCTGCACAGATATACCAACTTAATAATTCAACACACTTGAGTCTACCTTTAAGCAAATTAAGCCTTCTATCTCTTAAGGGGTCGGTGAATTCGTACCACAATAATTTAGAAGAATAAATAGTACTGATATGATAAAAGATTAATTATCTTGGGTCAATGCTTTGTATGCAATTGGTATTTATACGCTCCAAGGATATTGTGAGATACTTCATAAGAATTACACCAGGGCTCACCCTCAATTTCATGGTAATTTGTGAGTTTGAAGCTGAAGTATAAAGCACGTCCTCATCTCCTTGAAACAAAGAAATTGTTGTATTCATATCATAACTTCGAGAGAAAAAACCTTAGTCAGAAAAAAGCTGTGAACTTTATGAAATGCTTTTGTTTTCAGAATGAAGCAATGACAGGAGTTAGTACACAAGTGTTTGCTCTAACTCGGTTAACATTAGCCCTTTTTGAGGATTCAGGATGGTACCGTGTAAACTATGAGTTAGTAATGAGGTTTTTTTTTATCTAAATTAACTTATGTCGAATACCCTTCAACACGTACAAGTAAGATGTTGATCCTTGATCGCTAGTATTTCATTGTTTGTCGAACAGTTCCTCACCGAAGCTTTGAAGCTTTTCCTTTCTTTCTTTGCTCATTCAATCAAAAAAAAAATTTCTCCTCTAAGGCAATTATTGATCACTTTGTTGAGGTTAGATACCAAAAAAAGCATGAATGCTTGAAACGGTTCAATTACAGCAAGGCCGAACAAATGCTATGGGGTCAACACCTCGGCTGTAAGTTCGTGAAACAAAGCTGCCTCACATGGATAAAAGAAAATCCAGAAAATCCATATCCATTCTGTAAAGTTTTCGAAGATCTAAGGTCTCAATCGTTTTAGTATTATTGGAATCGATTGAAATCTTTTCAGTTGACTCCTCCAAATCATCTCATTTATTTTTTTAAGAGCTAATCAATATGATGAGGACGATCGTACTACTCACCAATACCTCATCTTTTTTAGGTGCAGTGCAAATCGTATGGAAAAAGTACGATGTAATTTAATAAGCGATCAAAAGAATGTTCCAGCCGAATACGACTATAATATTCCAAATTTATATAAGGATATGAAAGGTCGTTCCGTACCCGGTCATGGAGTTCTAGACGTCGCCGATTTTTGCCCATATTATAGGGTATACTATTTTTTGTATTCATATAAAAAATAACCGTCCGATCAGACCAAATCAATAGATAAAATAAGCTTTGGCATTGATCAATCCCTGAGGCGGAATGTGCCTACGCATTTGTGTTCAACGTCTTATCGTGGAGGTGGTTGAGTGCTACCGTGGTCTATACAGTGTCTTCAGTTGACCACTCTTCATCAAATCAGTGCTAGTTATCTTACCCAGATCTCTCTGGTAGCAATTTACCAACCCCGGACGGATGGCGGGATTGGTAGGACTGGGGGGTGGCCGCGAATCTGATTCGGGCCGCCGTGTTATCCTAGCACCTCCACCATAGTGCCACCGCGCTCGCTTTGAGGGATAAAAACGTAATATTTCAGGTTTACAGTAGTTTGTCAGAAGAAGGTAGTGACACTCGTTGCACATTTTCCGGCAATATGAATTACAACAATTATTCACTCGAAGTGAGTTCAAAAGAAAAAAACAACTACCTTCACAATACATTGAGTGCTTTCCTTTTTTCGTAGATCACTATACAAATGAATATATAAAATTCATAGAAACCTTTTTTAAGAATTTATTTTCTTTAAAGATTTTTTTGAAAGAATATAAACTAGTTATAGGTGTTCTCACCAACAGCACGTTGTTTTCAATTGGATGGAGGTATTAAGGTGAAAAATGAAATTGGAACGAGGTTTTGGTTTCAAAATGTCGGATGTTATGAGGTTATGAATGCGTCAATGTAAATTTGATACTGAATAATTTTATAAGCAAATGTGTATTAGCATAATAAAGCAAATGTAGAATATATCAACATTTCAATCGATTGATTGATTGATTGAGTGTGGAAAGTAGCGATGATAGGTCATAATCTTTATTGCAATCAATATTCGACGTCATTGACAAACACATCACTAAGCCTAACACACAAAGCCTTGGGCAGGATTCGAACCACAGCATGCACTGTTACCGCACGGTATGCCATCGATGAATAATGGAGACGCGGGTTCGAGTGCTGACTGAGGATATGAGTTTTGTGTTCAACTCGAAAACGTAGAATATATTAACATAATAATAAAGGCTTCAAAGCTTATTTATAACATTTTAGGCTATCTGTAAAGATAATCGGCTTCAAATCAAAACTCAAAACTCCAAATTCTATCCATGTTATCAAGCAGGACAGCTTATACATATCGAAAAAGTATAAGTGTTTATGTTTACTTTTTTTTTTGTTTACAATCAGTAGCACGCTTTAAAAAATTGCTCTGGTACACTAATGGAATGCATTAAGACTATGTTATAACATATTCGGTGTGATCTATTGATTTTCGACAGCAGATTTGAGGAAAATTAGTGAAGAAGCTCAGCTATTAATATTGATAATCCTCATACAATATAGACAAATAATCAATAAGAAAAAACTTTAACAATATTAAAGACATCATTATGAAATTCTGCATGCTAAAAATTTGCGAAAAAAGACGTGCAAATTTATTTCCGATACGGTTTTGAAACGTTTTGAACGTTGTTCAATAAACAGATTAAGTAATCTGTGAGGCGCGTTGGCGAGTCTTGACTGAGGAAATCACTTTTGTGATCACTCACTATAACTTATGATAATAACTAGATGAAATAAATATATCATTACAAATAATCAATGTATTTAGCGAGTTCACAGAGTGGGTACGGTAACAACAAGGATTGTATGTCCATCGTGTACAGAGTTTTGCGGACGACAATACTGTGCTCCAGATAAACAAATAACAGCACGAATCGGTGATCCGACAAGAGGAACTATTTGTTTACATACGAAATCAATTAGTATAATATTTTTGTTAGCGTCGTTAGAAACGTATTTCTTTTTATAACGTAATTTTAAGTCCCTCATATAAGTATATAATTAAAGCATTACATAATAGTATTAATGTAATTGTATTCGATATGCATATTTATGAAAAATCAATAAAAGCTTTAAAGAACAATTTGTTGAGGTATTATTAACGCAGGGGACGCGTGGAGCAGTGGTGGACGTGCCACAGTGACACGTAAGTCCGAATCGGATTCTCTGCCGTAATTAGCACCAACCGAGCCGGTCCTCATTCGAATAGATAAGGTCGTGCCAGAAGAGTCTGAGTACGATAAACAGAGCTAACTTTATGAATAGTGGTCAACTAATGCTAGACTAAGCTCGTAGTCAATCACCTTCATGATATTACATTGGACACTAATGAATGGGAGCCTCCTGGGAGTGAGGAACGCTAAAGCTTGCCTATTCATTCAGTCAGTAGGATAGATTCTCTTCAGAGTCAACGCACTATTATAACAGAGATCTGGTCAACGGCGATAGCAATTTATTGCTCAGTAGCATCTACCAGGTGGTGGGCTTTGCACAGTGCTAAATCCCGCAGTGAACTATACTATAATGGTAGCGCCGCACGAGTTCATGCTCAACAATAAGGCAACAAATAAGGACAATCCTCAACAGAGCGTTTCATTAGTATTATTGAATTGGTAGGAGAATAGTGCTTTGAAGAATAGAGCACATAACGGAAATCTTGAGCAACTCTAAATGACGACCATGAACTTCTCTGCGTCGCACCTTCAAGATCACTTTAAACCTCAGCATCAAGGTGACTCGTGGTAACTCTATCAGTGTTTAGTTTGACGTAAAATTCTAAACTCACTGACACAAAACGTGGCACAACTAATATTTGTATATAGATCAACCATTATTCAGGAAGTAGAATATCCTCTAGTCTTATGACATGCAGATAAGCTACTAGTAAAAGATCACATCGTTTTGATCTGTCAATCCATTTTACCCAAACATTGAAAAATGATGCCTACAGATCATAGATGATCATGATGATCATCTTCTCTCAAGCGTTACTCAAGCCGAGCCTTATGAATAACCGACCTGGTGTACTACCAATCACCCTATCATGATCAATGATCTCATTGTTTTCAAATTGAGACCTTAAGTCTCCAAATGCCGTGATTCAACTAACATAGTAGCAATGTAGGTGATAAGAAAATGTCCTTGGTGATTGCAAGACAACCAGAAATCTCTGCACCTCAGGCGGGAGTCAAGCACACATCTGCAGATGTCTGTTGTGCTGATCGAGGGGTAAAATCGGGTAATCGGGTACAATTCGGTGATCAGATATAAGCATTTCTTTCAATTAAGCCGATGATTACGGCATTTCGTTAGCCATTTTTATTTACATCAACAGATTTCTTGTCTGCTATGCTAACCGATTGCACTACCGAGGCCCTCGCCTGAGGTGCTAAATTTTGTGATTGACTCAGCATCATCAGCAATTATTGAACAAGAGCAGAAAAACTTTGCATAATTGATAGAAAACAATTAGAAATGGCTATCATAAGAAGATGATAGCTAGAAAAAAATACGAGTCATCAGTAAAAAAAATTATTCAACATTACAAAAACTTTATTTCATGATTTTCTCTTTATACAATTAGTTGTTATACCAATTATAATTCAATTGTGTTGTTGTAGTGAGGTGAACAGACTATACCTCATCAGTTGATAACGCGTACCCTCAGCATTCACTTATATCTAATTGACGTCCATTTTATTTACATAATGAGATTCATTTTTGAATATAAGAGATTATCAATAACGTGTTATATACTCAATATAATCACAATAGTAGAAATCATACTAGATTTTTGACTCGGCTAATTACCTCACAGTCATAGAACTACTGCAATAATCAATGAATGAATGAGGTTAGATCGATCGATGATGATCATTTAATGACTAATAATAATTATTATTATGATGATGAAATTTGAAAATATTATCGTTTGACTCGTTGATAAATTAAGATAGTCGCCAATTTTTTCGTCTGTACGATTTTCTGGTAGACAATTACTACCACAAATTTTTTCACATTCTGGACAAATAATTTTCGTTTTCACCGTACCAATATTCAGGACATACTGAAATGAGATTCTAATTAAAAATATTTCATCAAACCGATTCAATTTGAGCACTAGTAGATCATAATGTACTGAGGTATACTATCGATTAGACATACCGTAATCCACAAGTAGAAAACATGTTAACGATAAAAAGAAGTATATTCATTTGATCTATCAGTAGATAACATTTTAAAGACGAAGTATGTTACCGATGAGACATACCGTAATCAAGAAGTGCTTTGAAAAAACATTGAAAGACTCTTCAAAGTATTGGAGAGGTCCAAGAAGGAAAAGCTTCAGTCTCATTTTCTTGACACCATGGCCCTTCTTGTCTTATCACTGAGCCAAGAAAAAGGTGATGCTTGGCGTTTCCTATACGACGCAAGAGAAAGGAAGTTCTGACTTACGTCAACGATCGAAGATCAAAGACGAAGCCGTACACGGTAAGCTTTCAAAGATTAAGTGGGGCGGACGGGTGGTGCGCATGCAGAATGGCCGGTGGAGGTGAGCTGTAAGTGGTTGGATCCCACAGGACATCAAACACACTGCAGGAAGAACACTATCGTGATATTCAGAACTCTTCACAAAAGCCTTAGAAAGGTATTGTGATCCAAACGACTCATTGGACTACCGTCGGGCGCGCTAGGAACAAATAGAGTGTCCGATCTACTGTGTAGATGATCAACGAGAATCCAGTTGATCCAGAGGATTTGTCAGGCGAAAACACTTATCACTAGCATAGACTCAAGCTTTTATGAATAGCAAAAGCCCATTTTTAATTTATTCCTATTTAAAATCTCTTACCTTATTTATATAAATAATTTGTCCTTTATAATAACACGGATAGAATTTTGAGTTCTGGACTTTTACTTGCAAGCGATTTCCTTTGCACGAAGTCTACAATAAATTTAATATAAGTCAATACTGAACTAATTGATAATTAACAATAGTAATGGATAAGGAAAAAAATTTAAACATTGTCCAAATCATATCTTACCTCATAACAACCTGCATTTACATAATATTGAGTTAATTGTAATCCACTTGTTACCTCAATTCCTCCAGATAGTATAAAACAGCGAGCAGTTTGTGAGAAAATCTAGAACATATTAATACTATAGTAAATTTCGCTAATATATTTACGATATTCTCTTTTATACAGTGATATGCAAGCTGGAATACAGCCGAGGCCAATGAACCCTTCCATTTCTATTGGGTCAGTGAATCGGTGCCAAGGTTTGCTAAGGTAAGCAGACCTGACATGGAAACAGACTGGTTCTTTTAAGATATTACATAGACCCATCCCATTCAAACATGACGATAATACCATAATGACGAGTGAGTGATGCACCTCATCTTACGTTAATGCCTATATTATGGTTATCCTAATCTTACACGTTATCTATTTAGTATTACAATCAAACCAGAAAAAGAAGAAGATCACTAGAAGCTAGAATAACCTCACCTGCTGCCTATGTTCATCTCAATGAAGCTCAAAACTTCTATACAACACTTTTATACAGCGATGGGTTAGGTCGTTACGCTTTTCACATCAGAATATATGTTATACTAGTTGTAGAGTACTCTATGGAATTGAATGCCAACCTCAGTCAGATTTAACCGACGTGTTCATGGGAGTTGCAAGAACGGTACGCTAATTACGGTAAGAAACCACAAATGAAAGCTGTCTATTACAGAAGCTGTTCAAGCCAGTACAATACAAAAAGGCTTGTTGGATATTGATTCATTCTGATAACATTTCATCTTATCATTTTTACAAAAATATAAACCCCTAAGATCTATTAAGCGATATAAGAGATATACCTCTAATGAATAGTTGTTATAGTTATTGTTTCCTGAATATTTACAACGAGTATCAGTGGAGTCTTTTGCGGCTTCACCGTATACCTAGAAATGTTTCTCGCTTTCACAAATTTGATTTTTTTATTATTAAGAAATTTTACGACGAAAGAAAGCACATCTTATTACTGAGGCAGTCACATAACTCAGAGCCTCAGACGACGCTCGAACTAAGGAAGAAATTTTTAGTGCATTTTTGTAGCCCACATCAAATCGAAAATTACCGAGTTACTGTTTCTAGTGTCGCCTGAGGCTTAATTTTAACACTAACCCATAGGTCTTCGATATTAATATCTTGCCATTTTGATCTACAGTATTTGTCAAAAAAAGTAAAAGTACGATGACAAAAAAGTCACTTCTTTTGTTGTTGTTGAATGGGTTTCAACTATGATCTCATTAATGTCAGTCTATTTTTGATGAAGTCATTTTCAACTAGGTTGATCTGAGTCAGCGTCCATACGAGTGATAGGTGGATTTTTATCAAAATAATGCAAGAGAACAAGTAACATTGACCTCACACGTAGCACCTCTTCATAGTCAGATAAGTTACGTTAGACCTCATTCTATTATGACCTATCATAGTTTATAGAACATAATAACAAACTTTACATAAAATGTTCACAGATTATCTCTGCTAGATGCTTACTCTATAGTATGGACAATAGTCAGCTACAGCTTCGATTCCACTCGCCATTGAAATAGATTTATTATTTTGATCGACGAACAGATGAGGGATACTATAATTGAATTGAGGAGGTAGTGCATTAGAAATTTGCACGACATTACAGCGAACTTTTGAAACGAGATTCTCATTACATCTGAAATATACCATATATTTATTCATGTTTAGAGACAAAAAAATGTCACTGAGTGTTCTTCCAATAGAGGATTTTCTTTGTGCAGCAAGTACTTGCTATTTCCTCCCTCCATTCTTCAACCTCCTTTATCGGAATAGTGGTGATAACCCTTATCACTCAACATTCATATGTCTTATCGATTCGCGAGCGGTATAAAAAGCAAATGACCTCTTTTATTCAACTTTGCTTCCCTTTCACCTCACTTTTCCCTTTCCAAATTGCCTCATTCAACGCTTCTCCATCTTGCCGACCCTCTTCACTTTTCACATATATATTTTTGTGTTATAAGAGTTTGTATCTAACAAGAATTTATATGCCCATGTTCGTGTTACATCACCTAGCTTTCGACCTTTTCTGACCTTTTGAAACCTTTTGTGCACCTCACCGACATCATCTACATCGACTGAAAAGGAACATAGACTTATCTTGTGTCATCTTGCTGTACACAAAATGGATATGGCTGAGAACTCTTCTTCATCCATGATAGACAGCTTTTTTTAGCAAAGTCACAACCTAGGCCCTTTCCCCATGCCATTTCTTCTGCATTCCTAAATAAAAATAGTACTCATTTCACATACTTCTGGTGTCAGTTAATTGGTACTATAGAAATGATCAACGACAAGAAGCATTCATGAGTTAATGAAGCCTCACATCTTCTCACCTCCGAGACAACATGTCATTACATCAGCCCCAAGGCTTATGTCACCTTAATTATATAGAAAAAAAATTTGACTAACGAGTAGTTTACTCGATACCATCCAGAATCCTCAAAAAGTGCCAGAGTCAAGCGAGACATTGCGTAAACTTGAGTTGAAACACCAGTCATTACTTCATTCTTAAATTTTGCAATGATACAATTGATCTAATAAGTTTTTTTTCTAATTAAGCAGATTACAATTACTTAAAAAAAGTTTTCTGAGTTAATCTGATTGTAATGATACTTATCTTACCCTCATAACCTCCGTGTAATTTACGTATATATTTCAAGAATACTCCAGAATTGCACTAAAGACTTACCTCAAATAAACGCTTTTCCCAATGAGAGCCAGCAGTACCAGTACCGCCTTGACTTTCAAGTTCAGCACCTTCTAAGCTGTCACAATCGAAATGCTTACGAGCTTCTTGCCTCACTCTGGGCGTCACTATCATATAGACATCATGTTTAATCTAAGCTATTAAGAAAATTTGTTTACACAAGCGATGATGAGGATTGTTGTTTTGTTGAAAAAACATACAATTCCACCCGCAACCTCCCAATCTGTACGCGTAAATTTTTCAACAACACCTGGTATAATTGTGATCGGATCGTTTCTAAAATATGCAAAAATACAAAAATATACAATGAGTCTACTAAACAATCAAGTGAAATGTGGTTCAGCAATTGACTGCTGTAACTCAATATGGGTTACCTCACGCCGATAACTCAACTTTAGCTTATTCTTGTTTTATTTCCAACATTTCAAACTATGAAAAAATAAATTCAGATGTCCATAGTTAATGTCTAAAATTTCGGGTTATTCCGCAGTTATCAGCTTAACTGGATGCAATACCGATATCGGCTCACCAGATCGTACCCGTTAACGGGCGAGTACTGATCATGGTACCCACTTACTATAAGTGAAGCTTTGAGTGGTCTTGCAGAGCAAGGGCCTCCGTAGTGTAATGGATCAGCACGGTAGAACGGATATCTGTAAGTGCGGGTTCGAGTCCCGCCTGAGGTTCCGAGTTTTGAGGCCATCTCAGTACAACTATGGACAATATCATATCATTGCAAAATGAAATAAAATTACGAATATGTCTAAATTCAGATGATTGAAAGTTTTTAAACACTATTCGAATCTGAGTAAGGTAAGCCTAGCTGAATTGATTTGCCCTCTGTAGATGTACTTTGCTTTTATCAATTATAAATAATAATATTCTTAGAAACAATGAAAAAATATAAACAAAATAGTGCTACACACACTTTCAAGAGCAGTTAAAATTATCAAGATTTATTTTTAATGAAAAATCTCATAGGTGAAATTTTGCAAAGGAATGAAGGTCCAGCTTCAATGCAACACCGATTACTTACAGAAACCCTCAATGACCTTCTTATACAGTAACCTGTTAATAGTATTATAGGTACTGAAAAAATTGACGATATCTCGCTTACTGTAAGACTTGTGTAACACCAGGAAATCGTTCAAAGTGTGATGATGCGAACACAAGCGAATGAGTAAGTTCATGTTTGATTGTAGATGACCATCTTGATTTATCATTAAATTTCATCGCATTGAACATATCTGGACAAATATTTATAAATCCAGATATTGGTCTGAAACGTACTACAGTAAGAATAAGAATAAGCACCGATATGATCTATCTCTTTGAGGAGATCAGATTTCAATTCGTCTTGATGTTATGCTGGTGTTTAAAGGCCGGTGATCTACACAATGATGCAAGTCAAGTATTCTTTTTTCAAGACAGTTCTGCTTACCCTCCCCAGTATATTACGGTACGTATTCATCGATGCCAACTGAATGGATGGTTCGGTTAATCTTATGATGGAGCTGACTTTAAGTATACTGTTCATGGCATAAAACGCTTCACTCACTTACCTCTTTGTATCTAAGCTCAATGAACAAGTAGATGCAAAAGCCATTGTTTGAGACGAACATGATTCCTGGTTTATAGTTACGAACAGTACAAAATCGGTATTATAGAGTTTTCCTGAAATCAACCTCAAATTTATCACAGTCACAAAAAATCACGCATCGAACTTCTTCTGAACATTGTCTTAGAATAAACTTGTTATTTAAATTGATTGACAAATGTAAGAAGATACTAAAAATCTATGGAATCTATGAAAAATATTTGATTACTGGATACGGTAGCTACACGTTCATTCGCTTGTTGGATACGGTACCTGTGTGGTGTTTATATGAACAAAGAAAAAAATATTCCAAAGTAAAACATTCACTCTACCTTCATACTGTGACCAATCTGTTGGACATTTTTTCCCCATACAAGTGCACTTCTTAAGTATTTATATTACAAAAAAAAAGTATATTTATCTATATATATAAATACGTAAAATAAGAAAAGTGAAATTCGTTGCATAATGCCTCAAGGTACTTTATGATTAAAGTTCAAAGTTCGTCAAAGTTAACAGCATTCCCGCATTTTAGCGTTCATCAGATGTTCCTCAGTTATGAATTTTAGTAAATAACTCGTTACCGAAAACATTTTCACATTGGCTGGAGCCACTGCGTCACCACATTTTGGTAAACAATCATTTTCACAAATCGCATCATCCAGTACGTCCTTATATCGGTTCCCATCACATTCTCTAAAAAATCTTCCAATACAATCGAATTAGAAGAAAAAAAATCAAAGATCAATCACTATTTGTAAAATCACAAAAAGAAACTATTCTTTATAAAGAAAACAACAGAATGAGAGAAATAGAAAGTGAGGAAAACAGAGGTATAGAAGAACTCATTACTTCAAATTGTTACTTAGTAAGAGAATCCTAACATTGAAAATGTGTTACTTTTCGACAACGATCTTAATCGGATGTAAAGGATATATAGTAAGTTTTTTTTTTCTTTCAAAAGTTATACTAATAGTAAATATTTAATGCCTTACGGTTCAATTTGCATCCAATATTCTTGATCTACCATAAGTGTATTACTGAAGTAATCACGAGATTCTTCTATAAGCTCTTTCAGTAATACTTGTTTCTGATCAGAGAAGCTGAAAAACTTTACAATACTAAATTTTGTCTAAACAATGTCCTCATCAGAAGCCTAATGCTTTATCGTTGATCCTAGAAGGAAAACATAACGTGAACGCTGCAGTCTGACGTAGTGCTTATAAATTAAGAACTCTTCTTTAAGAATTACGTTTTCAATGAATCATCGTAGAATATCTCTATTCGAATGTAATTCCATACAGCATTTCGCTTCACTCTGGCATTACTTAGTACATTACCATCTTCATGTCGTCCAACAATGCCATACCGTACGTCTTGTTTATTGAGCGACTACAATTACAAATTCATCTATATCGTTAATCAATGGAATAAGTTTTCGCGTTGATCAATCTTTTGTGGCGGAATACGTTCACGGATTTGAGTTCAACATGATATCGTGGAGGTGGTTGAATGCAAGCCTAGTCTATAACAGTGACTTGAATTGATCACTCCTCACCAACTCAGTGCTAGTCATCTTACGCAGGTTTCTGTGATACCAACGTACCCATACCGGAGCGATAGAGGTCTTGATAGACCTGGAGTTGACCGCGAACTGAGTACGAGTTAAGTTCGCGGTCGCTTCCAAGCCTACTGAGCTCATCATCCCACCGGCGTTTCTATATCTCTGCAAAAGAAGTTTTTTCAGTAACATATCAGCATCCAATTGATAAGGAGTGAAAGACTAAAGTCATTGAACAGACCAAATCCTGAACGTTGAATAGGAATACTTAGCAACCAATCACGCCAGTATTACCTCTTATCCGCACTTTTATTAATTCTAAATAGAGCGAATAAGTATATCGATGGCCAAATAAAATGTTTTTGGTATCCAGCCAAAAATGTAGATCAATACAGATTTTCCTAGAGGTGAAGTAGATCAATATGGACTTCCTAGTAAACGTTATGTTCTGTACAGACAAGTAATCTTTGTCAAACAAATTCTGAGTCGATATGGCTATAGTAACAATTTAAGATCAAACTTACACATGTACTATAAAAAATTTTAAGCCTTTTCTTTTTGATTTTAAAATGAATATACAAATTCTTGTGTAATTTATGTTTCAAATTGATTTAATTACTTTCTTATCATCTTATGGAAGCTGTAAGTTGAAGATTCTCTTATATCATGGGTAAAAAGGTAAACAAACTCAACAAGGACCACTGAAATAGGTAATCCTCAATTCGATTTTATCAGCTCGTTAAGCTTATACGATTTTCTTATGATTTCTGATTTGCTCATTGATGTGAACGTTTCGGTATTGTCGCTCTTCTGAGAGCTTTATTAATCCATTACTCCGCTGAGCCTCTTCAATAGTATCATAAACATGATCAATGCTGTGTTTTAGCTTGTCATTAATGCACAGGGCGGTTATGAGTCATATGTTTTTTGAATAGTCGACCTACTATATTTAAGCGAAAATGTTTGTTCCCAAATAAATACACCGAGCTCTGTGGGATGAAAGGCATCCTCTATAACTTAGAGGAAATTTTTTGCATCAAAAAAATCAACTCTTTAAACCAGTATGTTTATTAAACAGGCGTTGAACTAACAATAATTTATAGATCAAGGATCAGCAGTGTAACTACGGGCGCAGCTTTCCGATCGATCGATGGATCGATGCCAAGTCAAGCATCGAAGGAACCATACAACGGACCACAACAAGACTATTTCTTTTAACTCGTAATCTCGATTATTATTACATCCGTATTTGTCATATCTGTAAGATTATCAACGATTGTGTACGATTTGTCTGTAAATTTATCTCTGATTTAACTCATAACTCCCTCATGACTCATTCTATTTTGCCCTCAATGTATTCACATTATGTAGAAGCTAATATAATTACCTCTCTTTGTGTTCGGTTTTAATATTATTTATTCTCATTATTTGACCCAATTTATATATACCATTGCTACGTTTTTTCCATGAAGTTTCTCGGAAAATTAAATGACATTAGTAATAAAGCACTTCATTAAGTAGTTTTCAGTCCCAACACCATATACGAGAGATCGAGTCCGGTCACAAGCCAGTCAAGTCTTTCACCCCTTAAGGGTTGGTGAATTGATACCAGAATTATTTCGCTTAATATGCAGCACCTGTCAATAGTTTGGCGCTTTCACGTCATTGTATAGACCACTTCCATTCAGACACCAATATAACACCAAGACGAATAAGTGGCGCATATCCACAAAGAAATAGATCACGCCAATACTTATCCTCATCCTTAATTAATAAGCACGGTTAATGAAATGGTCCAACTTACGATCTCGTTGCATCCAAAGACAAGAGGAACAATAAGTAAAAATAGCATAGCTGCTTCGTAGTCACACATAAAATGAAATACACTCGAAACCACTTCCACAATCCTATCATTGTTTGTCTAATTTTTATCATTAACAAAAATACATTTTTTTTTCTTGTCAGCCGACTTATAAATTCATATTTTAACAAAAAAGGATCCGTTCTGTAGAGGAGCCAGCAAAAATTGCGAGGTTGCATTAGCGTACTTTTACTTCAGCGTCAACGGATTCGGAAGCAGCATATGGCGTGCTCTGATCGCGAATGGAGAATCGGTTGAGGTAAAAAGCGATACTAGCACTTATAAAACCATAGGACTAACGAACCCGAGGCCCGAGACTATGTGGTGCATTTCTCGGCATGAGGGTTGTTATCACTCTACTCTCACAAAGCGATAGTTCAGAAAAAAAAATAATGTTATTGTTTCAATTTTGCAGAAAATTGATTAGGCTCCACACTGAACTGTTGAAGCTGACGTAGGGACTATTCAGCTTCATCCGTAAACTGGTGATGTCCGCTGAGAATTGGTCCTCATGTTATCGTGAAGGTATTTGAGTGGTAGTAATTTATACCATGGCTTGAAATGACCAGTTTATTACCAAGTCACTAGAACATATCCTCCCTGATTGCTCTGGTAACAATTCATCGACCTCTAAGAAATGGAAGACTTGGTTAGCTTAGGGCCGGACTCAAACTCAACCAGTCAAACCTTACTAACTGACCAACCCCAGCAACGTGTCTACTTTATTCGTATCGAGGACAAATATAAAGGCAAACAAATATGATATAATAAACAATAAACAAAGTCGATACTATGTCTCAAGGTTCAGATACATTCGCTTCCTGTCAGGGTTCAAATGACGTCGAGTTGCGTTTCCTATCAACGCAGACACTGACGCTAATCCAAGAACGATTCCTGAGAATATTGTTGCTTTATTCTCGAACGATTCTGCCAGTGTACGTTTTCGTGTCCGTTGACAGAGGTGAACTGAAAACATGAGGTTATTGAGGATTTTTTCAATCAATTATATTATAAAATTCGAATTTGAATAACAAGATATTTTATATAAGATAGAGAAGATAATCTTTGGCCTCTTCATCAAATCAGTGTTAGTTATCTTACCCAAGTTTTTCTGGTACCAATATACCAACCCCGGAGGGATGGCGGGCTTGGTAGGCCTGTGGGGCGGCCGCAAATGAGTGGTACCTTGATGTTAGGAAATTCTAAAATTTAAAAAGCGAAGTTTCATAGCGAATCGGATAATCTTCACAGCTTCTACTTCACTTTTTATTAACTATCATAAGTGCCAACTTAATTTAATATGCATGTCGTTGAGTTAATTAAACGGAGGTTTCCATTCTTAGCTCATATTGCCTTCGTTGAAGCTTAGTTTACCTCGCACTCGTTAACGATGCGATGCTCAAGTGTAGTGTTGGTCATATCAATCGTTTTTCTTACCCTTTTCTTCGACTTATATTGGTAGAAGAGCATAATGAAACGCAAGTGACGCTGACCCTTTTCGATCCTCAGTTAATCAATCTAGAGTTCGTGTCCTTCGATATCATCCTGGCTGAAGCTACTAGAGCATTCCCTAACGTACCGCAGAATGCAGTCTACCGAATGGAACAACAATGACAATTATGAGACAAGCTAGAAGTTTTCGATGTGAATCTAGGACAAACAGGTACTGCATAGTATAATTAACAATGTCTTAGCTACCTCATATTGCTCAGTCAATGACATGATCTGCACCGTAAGGTGATGCGAGACTCGAATTGACATTTCTCACCTTTCCAATTGGTGTGCTATCGACTGCACTATGAAAGCTACTTATGGTCACTCAACGCCTCACATATTTCATAGTGATATGTTATCAACATCGGGATTTTGACAATAACTCATTGTCACTCGTTCATGTATTTACTGCATTAAATAAAGTATCGTTATCATTTATTATTTGAATATTAAACGAGTATCCGAACACTCACAGTTACTCTTTGGTCCATATGGTTGAATATCAATTTCTGGAACGAATTCAACAATAACATCTCTGAATAGTATAAATTTTTAGTAAAAAAAATCTCTCAAAGCATCATTGCTTTCAAGAATAAGCAGCTTATTCCCCTTTCTAGCCTCAACAGAGTCTTTAAGGATTTTAAAGGACCACAAATGAGAACCGATTTGATTCAAAGAAAATCTGAAAATTTGTTCTCATCTCTGATTGCGTAGAATCAACACAAGATGAGACTTTCTCTATTGTTAAACATGAGGTCTAGTAATAATCTGATTAGACATTTTGTTTACTCAAAGAACAAACAAAATCATTCCCTCATTTCGTACCTGAATTGAGGATTATGTAGTGTTACATTAAGACGATCCTTGCATACAAATTTTTGAGCTAACGGTGCACTTATAACGACAGATGAATTGTCTGTTTCAAAATTGACTGTTTCTCCTTAACAAATGAGATCAAGTAAGAGGAAATTAAAGAGGAAAAATTCAATTATTGTTCTGTTTTGTTGTAACGAATTGATTCCTGTATGATCTGAAGAAACACGTGACTTCGCCCTCATCACTACTTTGAAATCGTCTATTTAATAACAGTTTGATAATTTTCCCTCCCATATAACATATATCAATCAATAATCATTAAATAGATATTCTTATTTCAATAAGGTATAGCGTTCAATAAGTTTGTTTACCTCTATATGTTTCCGAGTACAACACTTTTTCTAGCTGCCAACGTAATTCCTCATATTTTTTCACAAGTACATTCTTCTAAACTGATTTCGTTATTGATAATAAGTTAACTGATCATTACCCTCACACTAACTCCTCTCACTTACGGTAGAAAAGTAGAATTTGATCCTCTTTTTTCTGCTCTCATGTTTAGCAGTTGCGATTAGTAGAGCATTACCTCTAGTACTTCTTGCACAAAATCCGGATATCATCGATGAAACGAGGTCAAACTGATAAATTTAGATCGATTAACCGGATAATTATTACAGATATACAAATATAATATGCTCTGAGTAAAATTATGCATTTTTATGACGAATATTTTTAATTTGATAGCTTCCTCAAACTATTCCTCAATCTGGTAACTTACTGCGAATCTTCACTAAAGAGTAACTTCACTTTATCACTCTAACTAACAAGTATTTAAATGATTATAAGCTGATATTTATCAGAAACGTAGTAGATTAATAAGATATAGTATGTAAATTTATCTCATAGCAGAATACTGTAACTTGTGACCTACCGGAATTCGATTATTCGTTTGATTTATGTTAAAATTGATAATTGTTACCGTAAAAGTGACGGTAAGACAGACTTCACCCTAAAAATTTCACATAATTATTCATAATGTTTGTAAAAATAGTAAATAAAAAAACAACCACCTAAAATAGGTAGATCAAACTGAGTTTTTTCGAATTTTATAAATGTCATGATTAAAATAATCGTATTTTTCCAATGTAAAAATAAAAAACTAATAATAAAAATACAGTACCTTTGTATTACGAAGTCCAAATTCGTTCGTCTCATGATTTACAAACGATGAAAAATTTGCATATGTGACGGGAAAAAACGAAAAAGCTGAAATCTTCTCAAAATCGATACTTTTTGTTTGTTGACAAGTATATTGATCTATTTGACCTACCTTTGTAAATAAAGAAACAAGAAGAATATTAAACTAAATTTTCCGTCCTATTGAACTACCGCGTACTCACATGAGTTGCTAGGAATACATTAATACTTTTCAAGAAGCTGATAAATACCCTAAGGCACATATCATATTTAATTTTTTATAGTTTCATAATTAGTAGTTGGTTTTTTTTATCTCAAAACAATCAAATACATTTGACAATGCAATTCGTGTTGAAATAAAAATTGATAGGTGTAGAGTTTTACTCAATACAGTAATTTCATGAATTCCCTCATTTTAACTCAATACTATAGTCACAATTTGCATAAATCGAAGATGTTTGGCATACTGATGAACGAAATTGATGTATATTTGGGTATTCATAGAAGAAATGTAGTATAGATAGTACCAAAACTTTGAGGTACCAAAAAACCACTAGTCCTCATAAACGTCATCAAAATTATCAATTGGAATGATTTTATGTTTTTATGTAAAACCATTAACCTTGCATTTTTAAATGTAAATACTTTTAGCACATATGTTGATTTATGCAGATTTTGTCAGTACCTGTCAGTACAAGATCCAGAACATTTCGTGTTACGTTGCTTATGTGAGGAACACGTCAAATTTCGTTGAATAGATAAGGTTTCGTTATTTTTGAGAGATTAAGAAAAGCTCAAAGAGATGATTGATGCGATCGAAAGACGAAACGATTATAGGAGAAATACTGAGGAACGATGTGTATAACTCGTGTAGATGAATCGTACGTAGTACGAATTGAATACACTTTGAAAAAAAAATGAGGTAAAATAAGTGATAAATTCTAATGAGGATAGATTTTATGAGTAAAAATCATTGAAATATTACAATTTCTATAAAAACTCACTGAAAATTTTGATGATGAGCACGCTTACTTGCATTGATTGCCGAAATAAGACATTCAAGAGGCTCATTTAAGTCCCGGATTGCGGTTGCCAAAGAAAATTCGTTGAGGAATAAGCCACATAACAGAATGACACATATATTATAAAATGAAATATTGGATGAACGAAAGAAAAAAACGAACGACATGTTTGAGGAAAAAGTAGGAGGTAGATATGATTGCAATGGAAATTTACATTCAATTAATCGCATTTGTAGAGTTTAAAGCTTTTGATCTACTTTGAGGTTATTGTGTATGGAACTCATCAGAGTTAATTAACAATTGTGATAATCTATTGATTAGCTGTCAACATTAATTTCCTGACTTAATACCAAATTAAATTATCTCAATGAAAAAAAGCCTGATACCATAATATTTTCATTTTCAGACAATTCTTCTGAATTGACCAAAGATCACTTTATAGCAATTTCACCGAGCCTTCCAGAATTTTTCTTTTCTATAGTCTAAAATCCTTGATAAGAATGTTTGTTAGCAACTCCGTTGAGCACTTATAAGTGAAAAATTTCTTCAGCTTCTTCTTTTGACTCGTCATCTACTCTAATAATTGTATTATATCGTTTCAGTGAATATTATTGATTATCGATTTTTATGTTATCGATTGTGCCACTTATGACTTGTCATACAAAAATTGTGTAGGTTTTTGTTTACAAGATATTCATCTACTTAAACACCTTTTTCACCTCATTCCGGTAAAGAGTTACTGAATATTTGAACTAGAAAGAATTTATTAGCTTAATAAAATCAATAACTTTGCTAAGTTTAGTACTACACAATGGCAGTATAACCAGTAGGACAAGACATGGACAGCTGTCTAGCTAAGAGTACTAGTAAACGATTGAAACAAAAATTTGTTCATGTGCCTCATCATTTACGGTGCTTGAAATATGTAAGCCCCATTAAGAACTACGTTTTGAGGAAGTTAACTGACAAACTACCTTCATTACAAATGTATCCATATTCCGATAAAACACTAAGGGCTGGTTTGATAAATATGTTACAATATATTTTTATAAACCTTCAGCTCTTAGCATTTTCTTATGTAGTGGATACAAAAGGAATTTCGTACGGCAAGTTACTTTTCTTTTGTTTCCTCTCGGAGTTCAAATGATGTCGAGTTGCATTTCCTCTCAACTCGGACACTAACGTTAATCCTGCAACGATTCCCTAGATTATCGTTGCCTTTTCTAACGATTGTGTCAGTATGCGTTCTCATGTCCGTTGTCAGAGGTGCTATGAGATGAAACTATGAGGTTACTGAGGATTCTCTCAAACATATTATGCTATTCAAACTCGAATAACAAGATGATTTGGACAAGATCAATTACACTAAAAGAACCATTTAGATATAAAACTACGGTATCTTTATGTTAGGAATTCTTACGACTTTTGAAAGTTCTTATGGAAAAGACATTAATGTAGATTTCACTTCTAAAATGATTCTGAGTATTTTTCATCGTTCACTTGATCACAGAATTTGTATTCAATTTTAAATTGATGTACCTCCTCTTGTACTGTAACGATTCACATTCGTAACTTCTATCGTTTGCACTCATTCTGTACTTTGATGAGTTATAATTGTTGCGAATATGATCTATTACATAAACCTTAATTATTCTTTTACAAAACCTCATACATCAAAAATATAAACGACACAAAACCATTGATCATTATCAATCGCTTCAAGGAAAAAAAATGAAAACGGATGTCCCTCTTTTTGTATATTTCAAACTGCCGTCCGTGCAAATCACTCTTCCTCCTGTATATCAATTGAATCTTTTATCAATGAGGATCTATTCTTTCTTTTTACTTTTGCTATAAGCTCGATACCTGAGAGTTTCGACACAATTAATTGTAATCAAGAGAGCAGTAAAAGGTATAAGTATTTTTCCTAGTCATCTAGTAATCAACCATTTTGAATTACCAGCAAAACAGTTCAATGTACAGTGAAACACATTAGAAAACCAGACGAGCATATGGTTCAAAAAAAAGTACACCCGAATGCAAAGTGCCCCTAGGCACGTAGCGCAATAGTAAAGGTACCACAGTGATAGGCAGGCCTATGCAAGTTTGTGGCTGCCCCAAGCGTGCCATCCCTCTGTGGTTGACGAAATCGCACCAGAGAAATCTGAGTGAGACTAGTAACACTGACTTGGTAAAAAGTAGTCAACTCGTGTCAATGTATAGACGAGGTTTGCATTCAATCACCTCCACCGTATCAAACTCGATCAGTGGTCAGAAAAGTAATTTCGGTTTCTTTCATTTAGAAAATTTTACAGGATTTCTATCCATATATATACGACTCTATTGAAAAGGTAGTCTGCGAGGCTTAGTAAGATCTCTAATTGAGGATGACTGTGTTTTTCCTCAAGAAATCAGTTTGTTAAGGAGTTTTTTTAATATCCTCAACTTAAATTGATGATTAGTAGAATCGCAAAGATTTTTTATGAGTTAGATGTAAACATCCTCTTGGCAGTTTGGAAATAGTAGAAAGGCCCTCATAGTGATAGTAGAAGGGCTTGGTAATTTTGCCATTTGGAAATGATCTTCAATGACAATAAATCCTATTCACAGAAACAACAGGTCTTCTGGTAACAAAATGTCGTGTTAGGCGGTTGATCTCCGTCTGACTACAGTGATTAGAAATTCTCAGTATTACTGTTTCTCAATCTTCATCATTTTATCTAACTTCAGGCTGGTGCTTTTTCTTCAAACAGGTACTGTTTCAACCATACTTCTGAGTTGTTTGTCTCCGATTTCCAACCGTTTAAGGAAATGTTGTGAACATGAATGCTAATTATCTATTAATAATAGTCTTTTGAATGGGTGATAAAACCTGGTGGTGGCGCAGGGGTGGAGGTCACAGTAACATGCAGGCGCGAATCAATTGGTAGCCGTCTCCCAGGCCTATGAAGCTCCCTATCTCTCCGGAGTCGGTTGATTGCTACTGCAGGAATTTGGTTAAGATAACTAGCACTGAGTTGGTGAAGAGTGGTCAATTCAAGTCACTGATTTGACCACGTTCGCATTCAATCACCTCTACGATATCACGTTGAACACGAATGCGTAGGCGCATCAAGGGATTGATCAACACCAAAGCTTATCTTTAATAAAATTGATGTTTAGCTAACACATTTAGAGTACACTGATCAAATTAATTCAATGGAATAAATTGATAGCAAACGATGGATTAAGTTGGACAAAAGAAAAACTGCACAAAGAAGCAGTGATATGTAGAGGGTCTTTAATCACGATATAAGCTTACTACTCATTTGCAAAAAATCGATTCACTACTTGGTTCACTTCTTGCTGATCTTAATTTTAAATCTGAACGTGTTCAAGCGTTATCACTATATGATGAAAAGTAAGAAATCGTTTTTGGAACCATTTCAAACATTACGGTATCGATACGGATCACTTGGATCTCCGTTGATCGTCGACAATATCGAGCGCGCATGCACCAGTAAAACTTCCATTTCTGATTTGATAATGAGAGATGATATGATAAAAATGGCAACGATAAATGATAATGAAACTATCTATGATATTAGATTTAACTCGGAAAAAACGACCAAACTAGTCTATTTTTAATGACATTGATCTGATGAAAACATTTTTCATGACCTACCTAACTGCTGTAGGAAATCATGATTAAAATTGACTGGTACCTCAAAACCCTACGCATTGTTACGTGTTCGTTACTACGTAGTGATGATGTAACATGTTTATTTATTGTTTACTTATCATTACTTATCATTTTATCTTTAGATGTAATGAAATATCATAGTTGAAGGAAATATGATTATAAGGACTTTCATAATATTGTGAAAACGATCATTAAAAGTGCACTACGTATATTTTTTTCAAATTCTTCTCTTATAGCTGTCCCAAAATCCTGATTAATATTATGCTCGAAATTATGCAACACACATGGAATGCTAAGCAATCAAATTTATTACAGTACTATTTTTGTTATCGATTTTCTTCCTCGTTTTTCTTGTTTATAATTTCCGTATAACAACGTTTAGTACTTGTTCACCCTCATTTGAGATGAGTGAAATAACATTGTGATATTGTGAGGAAATGTTAAATAATTTCGATTTTCCTCTTCTTAGTTCTATTATGATGAGTGATTTTTTAGCAACAAAGTAGCATCGCGTTTCAAAGGGTGTTTAATTGTCAGTTTCGTCAGATTTTTTTAGGCGAGTCATTCATCTGAATTCATTTCTCTTAGATGTATGGAGACCCTTAATAATATCTTAAAGGTGTATATGAAGAATTTAAGAAGCATGCAAAATGACTTAGTGCTCTTTCATACTCTATAAGATTGTGCTTTTTTTCAATTTAATTTAATGGAAAGAAATTCACTATCATAGCATGATTTCTCTCTGAAAATCTACCCCAAGTCATCTGTTAATTAATTGTTGTTTTTTACTTGTTTGCTTAATATAATTTTTAAGCTGAAGCTGAACTAACCTGGTTGATGCATTTTGTTTTTGGCCTTGCATTTCGATCGGTGCGTCTTTCGTCTTCAATTCTTTCACATTCGACTCGTTCAATCAGCACATCACCGTCCAAACAAATTCTCAAGTTCGTGTACTATTATTTTTCTTTATTTGATAGTCTCTGGTCCCAATAATACTATGATTTCATCAAATACTGCGTTTCTATGATTGCACCATGTTTTTTTTTAATGGTTTTGGTTTTTTCTCATAGATTCTACAATTTCGTTTTTATCTCTTTGTGCAGAAATGGCATCTACTCTCCCATTATGCCGGAGATATTACGCCACATCTTATCATCAAACTTTTGTAGGATTTTGTATACGAGTGTGATTCAACCGAATGTTCCCACTAATATCGCGAATCCAACCAAGTTCAAATAGCTAGCAAGTTTTGCTGTTCTAAAAACACTATGATAATTCGATTTTAGTTAACTTGTTGTCCAGTGCCAGAAGCCACTGTGAAAAACGTTTAACTCTTCTTTCAATTCGTATTATGATTCGACTGAACTCTGCTGAGTCGTATGAAGCACTAGTACTTCCTAAAGTAGTAGTCACTGTCCATTACCTAATTCAGAAGCGTTTTGTCATCTACTTCAGCGGCTAGTATCGTTTCGAGTTAGATGTTCACTCGTATACATACCGTGCTTTTCTGTCGATGGACAACAGTATTCGATGAGTTGTATGGTTGACGCCGAAGAAGTGATAAGAACGACGTTTTGTAGTAATACTTTAATCTTATGGCAGTAACTTTTCAGTCGGATAGTTAATTTTGAATTACACTCAACGAGTTTCATGATGGTATAAGTATTTTCAACCCGCTGGATTCGTGTCCTAGCTAGATGCCACGCATCAAAGATATCATCCTTACTGCTCATGTAAGCTGATGGTTATGTCATTCATTGTCTCATTCTTCATACACTTATGGTTCCTATAAGAGTTTCAGTGGAAATAGAATGCCATGTGTATTCATATAAACTTGATTTAATTTGGTGCATGCCAGTGACTAATTCCTACGGCTCTGAGAAAGTTTCACTTAAACTTGTTTGGTCAGAATCTTATGGTAATATTTGTTTTTTTCGGTTTTCTATTCACTGCTTAGGTGATATAAGAAGTATCATTACTAATTCAAAATCTATCACAATGTATGTGGTAAGCGGCAGTTAATATATCAAAACTAAATTTGCATAATAATTGGTCGTTTCATTGCTTAATGTGTTTATTCTTTCGATTTCTATGAAATTGATTATTGTCATATTCTTAGCTTAAATTTGAATTTTTAATACGCTTATAATTATTTGTGACCCTTCAGTGGTATTTCGGGATTTCTTTGATCTTTTTTCAGAAGTCATCAAATATTTGTCACTGCGCGAAATCATTCTATGACTAAAGCAGCAGTTCAAGCCAACAATATAGTGCTTCGAAGACATAATGACATAGTGAAGAGTATTGAGGATCAACGCGAGGTATGTAGTCATTCATCATATATGAAGTGAAAATTGGACATGTGTTAATCAGACAGTAATTTTTGCAATCGAGAGGTCTAATAAATATACTTATGCAGTTTCGTGGTATTGAGCTTACAAATGGTCTAAAAGTGCTCCTTATATCAGACCGTTCCACTGATAAATCAGCCGCTGCAATGGATGTTGGTGTTGGTAAGTACTCTTCGTATAAATATTGGGCGAATGCAGTGGATTGAATGTTGCCTTGAAACGAATAATAGTATCTCGTGTAGAAGATAGCATTTGAAGAAGTACGCTAAGAAGGATATGTATCCGATTACTAACTTTTTTTCTTGTTATTTTATTAGGTTATATTTGCATAATCATTTGTAACCTCGGACCTAGGACCGACACGTAGTAGACAGAGAAAGACACTGAAAAATATGAAGATAGTGGTTTCTGTCTATTGTTACTGTTTAGGACATGCTGGCATACCATGTATTGTCCAATCTCAGTCCAAAGAATGTGTAAATGGAATTATTTTAGGGCACCTTATGGATCCGTGGGAGCTTCCTGGTACAGCACACTTTTGTGAACATATGTCTTTTCTGGGAAGCGACAAGTATCCTTCTGAGAATGACTATAGCAAAGTTTGTTAGATCTTGCAATACTCTACTCTGAGTCTCGTTAATTTCTTACAAATATTTATAGTGTTGCAATAAACTTTTTTAGTTTATATCTGCTCATGGTGGTAGCACAAATGCTTATACGGCAACGGATCATACGAATTACCATTTTGACGTGAAGCCAGACCAGTTGAAGGTTGTTAATAATATCTGTGCTGCGAAGCATTCCTGTTTCTAACATATCGCAAAACATGTGCGGAGGTTTAGGGAGCTCTCGATCGTTTCGTACAGTTCTTCCTTGCTCCACAATTTACGGAAAGTGCGACAGAACGAGAGGTTGCTTTTTTAAAAATTTACTTTACTACTCATCATTTACGCTTGAGCTCAATTTTTGTAACTTCCACCAAAATTGAATTGCAATTTGTGATTTTTCTAGGTTTGTGCAATAGATTCAGAGCATTCGAACAATTTGAAAAATGATGCATGGCGAAAACTGCAAGTAGAGAGGTGTGTAGTTTTGCTCGGAATTTGTTGGTTATGAGCGGACCGTAGTTTTATTAAAAAATTGATACAAAATCTTTGAAGGTTTCTATCGAAACGTGGTCATGACTACGGAAAGTTTGGAACAGGCGACAAGGTAGTTATCACAATTTTTATGCTAAATATATCAAATTCCATAAATATATTGTAATAGTAATTTATGGTTCCTTGCTTTACTCTTCTTCAGAAAACATTATTGGAAGATGCACGAGAAAGAGGTATAGAGCCACGAGAGGCTTTGCTAAAATTTCATAAAGAATGGTATAGTTCGAACATGTAAGTCAAGGAAACAATGATTTTGTTTTCAAATTGCTTTTTTATTGTATTTCAAAACAAGAAAACAATTTATCTGGTGCCTTCCTTGTATCGGAAAGTTTGAATTTTAAGTAAAATTAGTCGGGTTGTTAGCGTGCCTATTGAATTAATTCTACATCATACCTAGAATGTCATTGTGTATTATTGGCAACGAATCTTTGGATGAGATGGAGTCCTATTTGAGCTCTTTTGGTTTTGATGCCATTGAGAATAAAAATGTTCAATGCAGAAAATGGCTTGAAAGCCCGTATGGTAGGGAGCAGCTCAGGAAACGTATAGAGGTTTGTGTTTTACTATAGAATTCATTTCCATCTAGAAACATTGATAAATCTCTTTTGTACATGCTCATCTTATTTTGAACATGCAGATTATCAGAAAAATAACATAGTTTGGTATAGAATACGTTGACTGTTTGAGCTCCGCTAGATATCTTCTTTTAGATTGTGCCTGTCAAAGACACACGCAGTCTAATGGTCCGCTTCCCAATTCCTGATCTTCAACCGGAGTATAAATCAAACCCATCGCATTATATCTGTATGATTTCATTATTTTAATCAACGTTTCTTGTACTTTGTTCACCTTAGATTCACCGCCAATTCACCTTAGATTCTCAATTGCAGCCGCTTATTTGAATTTTTTATTTTTCGTGATTATTTTTTCTCTATTCTTTCTTTCCTCTAGCTCATCTACTGGGTCACGAGGGAAAGGGCTCTTTATTGTCAGAATTAAAACGACTAGGTTGGGTGAGCTCACTAACTGCTGGTGAAACCAATCTTGCAAGAGGAATCAGTGCGTTCGATATCCATGTGGATCTTAGTATTGGTGCGTTCATGTCTAGGTATTTGTGTTTATGTTCTTTTTCGATGAAAATGTTAATACTGATGGTTGAATATTCAATTCGAGACTTTGCAGATGGCCTCAACCACACAGAAGATATAGTGTCATTAATCTTTAGCTATATTGGATTGTTGAAGCGTACTGGCGCTATCGCTTGGGTGCAAGAAGAGCTTAGGGAATTAAGAGAGCTGAAATTTCGTTTCAAGGTTTGCAAATTAGAAAGATTTAGTTCTAATATGTGGACACGTTTTCATATCAGCCATTGCTTGTTCAGGACAAAGAAAATCCTTTGTCTATGGTAACGAAAATGGCATCTGAATTACAGAATGTGCCATTCAAAGATATTCTTTCATGGCGTTATCTGTTACCAGAATTTAAACCCGGTACATTCAATTCGTATTGCAACTACATTTTTCGGCTTCAGCTATTAATATGTATCTTCAGAGCGTATTATGGAGATAATTAATATGATGTCTCCTGACAATATGTTTTATACCGTGGTCGCAAAGCAGTTTACTGGTCAGCAGTTTAATATTGAAGAGCCTATTTATGGAACAGAAATTTGCATAAAAGAAATAGATGAGGTGCGTTTAAAAAAGGAACAAGTTCGAAAGTTTTCATGAAAATTTTAAGGAAGCTTCGAAAGTGTTCTTTTGGAATAAATATGATGATGTAAGACAATACCCCATTAACTTAAAAAATCGATCGTGCGTTCTCTAACTGTATTTTTATTCGAAGTTGTCTTATAGTTTTCACGTTATAGGTAAAACATCATTAAAATGTTCTGACTGTCTTTCAGACTTCAGTGAATCGTTTCAAAAGGGCTCTAGACAGTGTTCATCCCGCGCTTCATATACCAGAAAAGAATGAATATATTCCAAATAAATTCGATTTGAAGATGAGAGAGGTAGTCAAGAGGTATGCTGAAATTAGCGGAGAATGCATCGTGGCCAAACATTCACAGCTTGATAAGGTGTTTTTGTTTTACTAAGACTTGAATAGTTGTGCACTACTAATTAATTACTAGGTCATTTATACAACATAGGATCGACGACAATTTTTTAGAGAGTTGTTTGCTTAAACTACGTCTTAAATTGAAGAGCCGGTACTTTGCAAATTAAGATTTTACTTTTATGAGTTGGTAATGTCAATAATGAGCCTTTTTTGTCATCTGTACTTATATCTCCTAGTGAATTACTTGCAAGGCAACAAATTTCAAGAGGTTGTGGGATATGGCATTTTATTAATTTTACAAACCCGTGAAATTACTAAGGACTAGTGATGGCAGTATGCCAATTTATGTATACTGTTCATTTCACGATTAGCACTTTACCATATAGAAGTTTGGAAATAAAAACAGTATAAATTTTTGAATTTACAAATAGGAGTACAGACATTTCATCCAGAAGTTTTTTCTCTGAAGGCTAATTATTACTGCTATTGCTTGTATTGCATTTGAGATTTTTCGTTAGTGTTTTATTTTTTACTTCTTAACAACTGGTTCTAGTGATCACCCTCGGATTATCTATGATGATGAATGGTGTCGCATTTGGTTCAAGCAAGATGATGAATATAAGCTACCAAAAATGATTACTCATGTATGTCGATATGTTTAAAATTCTTCACTATGCTCGTTAAAAGATTTTACATGTATTTGAAGGCTGCCATCACTGCACCAGTTGTGGCTTCTGATCCTAGAGCAACGATGTTGTCTTCGATGTATTTGTGGTGCTTAAATGTAAAAGAATTTTTTGGTTTTTTTGATACGATAAGCTGATTGAATACTTCCAGGATGCGTTAGCTGAGGAAACCTATAATGCCGAATTGGCTGGTTTAAAATGTCAACTAGAACTTGGTACTTATGGAACAAATTTCAAAGTGAGCGGTCATCAGCGCCCTCAGGAGGCACTCATTTTTTTACGTGTGTGTGTTTTGTTTATGTGTGCTTCGTTTTCGTTTAGCTTACGCGTGCTTTTCCTTATAATTACCTTCGTTTACAAAATTCTGAATCGTCCTAGTAGAGGTATGTCATAATTGCACAATAACCTTCATACTATACTCGTGTTTATTAATATTTTGCTTGAAATGAATAGATTAATAATTAAATTAGTTTCATTGAAGAGTCGTAGTTTATGTAGACTTACTGAAACGAGGGAAGAATTATGTGGATTAAAAATATGCTCATTTACATCTGAGATTCATATTACAATTGATTCCTTGTTGCGTAACTCGAAAGAATCGGAAAAAATTGGATCATCAACACTTGTCGAAATTGTCACTTCCATCTATTCACAGCAATAGTTGCGATGTTAATAGAATTATAATTGATTCATGGCACTTTGTTTTCTATAAAAAGAATTTTTTTGGTCTAGCGAAGGATGATATGTATTATATTGATGGTACCAAAATTTTTATCATTTAGCCAGCCATGTATGATACAATTTTGTGGTTTGTAAACCAGATGGGATTACATCGCTAGGCATAGAATCATTTTTGAGAGAGATATCTATAAAAACTTGTAGAAAATATTATTAAAATATATATTTGCGTTACTAGGTATTAGCAGTTGGTGCTATTTGTTATCGCTTCTTTTGCATGATTGAATAGGTTTTTTTTGCATGGTAGAGGGTATGTGGTTTTATGTCAATGATTGGCCTCATTCCTGTGTTATGTGTCAGTCACCAATCTTCATGGACTAGTATTTTGATTCTTCACATTTTTCTTGCACCAGAACTCTTATGTCATGACAATGACTATAATCCTTTTCTGGTGAGGCTTAGTTCTTAGTATGAACTATAAATTTTTAGACCATCATGCTTAGTCTCTGCATGCATTTTATCATTGAATTAAGTAGATGGACACACGTAGTTCTTGTGTAAGAAAAATGTCACTGTTCTTCTTTGTTTAACACAGCGTAGCAAATTTGTAAAAAAATGTGTATGGTTCTTATTTTGAGGTCATTCATGGTAATGTCTAATATGCTATACCTATAGTTGACTGCCAGTAGCTCATAAAAGCATGCATGAGTCGTCTAAAACTTGTGCGAGAAGATGCTTAATATTAAGTTAAGTATGTGTTAAGGAAACTAAGTAGCTGGGTTTCCTTCTGGAGTTTCAATACTTCAATTCTGCAAATGTTTGAATAGCACTTGTTTTTACTCTGTATTGTATGCAGTTTGATTCGCTTTTTCTGCATGCTCAATTCTCCATTCTGGTATACTAATATTGCAATTCAAAAGCGTGCCATATTATGTAATGAGCTATCGAATTCACATTCCATTTGTAGGTGACTGGATATGACGAAAAGCAGCCTTTATTCGTAAAGCACCTTGTGAGGCGAATGACAGACTTCAAACCAGGTCGTTATTCACATTTCAGTATCTCTTTTTTGTTATGATACTTCAAATTTTCCTTATTTCTTCCAAGGTATATAACGTAGAATTCTCTAAACAGTGATTAAAACTGCTCACATTTAATGATTCATATCAGTTGACTGTTTTTAAAGGATTTCTCATTGATAATTCACGGTCTTGTACTATAACACCATATAAAAGAAATATAAAGGCGATGATGTGTAAACTTTGATCAGAATTGGCTGTATTAGGCCATCACTTAATGATGAATTAGCGATGCTGAGCCTCTTTTTTTTGCATGAAATAATCCAAAGAATCTTGCTAATAGTCGCAAAAGTACCGTTTCTGATTTTGACAGTTCAGATCCATTACGCTTTGAGGTGCTTTTCGACGCAATAAAAAGAGCGCTGGAAAATTTTGTTCACTCTCAACCCTACACACTTTCTCAACATTACGTTCAAATGCTACTTAGTGAAAAGTTTTGGAGTAAAGAGCAATTGCTCGCAGTGTGCAAAGGTTGGTGTTTTCTATAAACAGGTGGGTAATAAAAACTTTGCCCTAATCTGAACGAGAAAAATTCCATTGTTTTCATTTTACGGAGATCAAAATCATTATAAGAACTAAATTTCAAAAATTGCTATTTTTTTCATACTATCATTGTGATTATATAAATAGTAGATATGCTAGTTAGTCCGTAAAACAGAAATAATTTGTTTTTATGTACTCTGAAGGTCTTTCGCTTAATCAAAAACTAAAAGTTGACCACATTGTTTCGCCGTTCTGTCAAGAGGGAAGTAGAATTATCGCTCCTTAATGCGATTTTCAGTTATGATCAATGTTGTTTCGGTATATAAATTTGTTCTGTTGTCAGATATAAATGTTCGTGAAGTAGAAATCTTTGGGAAGGAGATGTTGCGTGCTTTCCATGTTGAGGTGTTTGTTCATGGAAATACGACGGCGGAGGTTCTCGATTTTCTCTTAATTTATAGTCTAAAGTTGTACCCCATTCGAACTAACATTCGTGTATTTGAGACATTACTGTATTGTAAATTTTAATGGATTAATTGATAGATATGATTATGTTCACCTGAGATCATTAATCTCGAAAGGTTTATTCTCTAGGAAGCGATGTCACTTGGTCATGCCGTGACAAAGACTTTGCGTGACTCAACTAAAAGCCGTCCTTTGTTCAGAAATGAGCATACTCCGTTGAGAGAACATGCTCTTGAGAAAGGTTGGTCTTATATTTTTACAGATGCGTTCTCTACTCACTATGATTTGTTCTCAAATTAAACTAGAATTGAAATTCGTTGCGCGTTTAATATTCCATTCTACTCATTTCTATTCAGAGAACATAGTTTCAAAATTAAGGCTAAATTGTGCACGTAAATTAGTTTTAGGTGATTCGTATGTATATCGTCATTTCCAAGATACACACGAAGTGTCTTGCGTTGAAGTTTTGTACCAAGCAGGAATTCAGGTGATTTGCTTCCTAATGTTGTGTCCTGTCGTAATTGCTCTCATATTCATTCATTGTATTCTGTGTTTGTTTCTTTATTTACTTTATCGTTTTTATCAAAGGAAACTAGAGAAAACGCAATGGTAGAGCTACTTGTACAACTGCTACGCGAACCAGCTTTCAATCAGTTAAGAACTGTGGAGCAATTGGGTGTGTCAAATTCCGTTTTTTGAATTTGAATTAGTTCATAATGATTCTAAGTGCTATAGTTATGACTATGCTTTTCCACCTTATTAGAACTAGAGTAGTTTAAAATTTGTATGGTTTCAGGACGTTTATTTGTTTAGGTTATATTGTCTGGACTGGTTCAAGACTCAACGCAGGGACTTTAGCTTTGCAATTCATCGTGCAAGGTCCAAAAAGTCCAGATCATGTTCTCGATCGATTAGAAGCATTTCTCGAAAAAATTAGGGTTGGACATTCCACTGTTTAAATCAATGAAGATGTTTCCTCATATAAGCAAATATGCCTATTTTGTTTTGACTTAACTCTTGTTAGTGCTCTTAAAGCAATGTTTCCTGTTTTAGGAAGAAATCGTTTCGATGTCAAGTGATGAATTCGAACAACAAAAAACTGGGCTGATCACCCGATTACTTGAAAGACCAAAAACATTGGGGTCGCGATCTCGACGTTACTGGAATGAGATACAATGTCGACAATACGACTTCGATAGAAGTGGGATAAAATTATATTATTCCACAGAATTTCTCTCTACGTGTGCAAGATATTGTGGGCTAATAACATTAGGACTTTTAAGCTGCTTTATAGACAACTCCGAAGTAGACGTCCTGCAAACAATTGGAAAAGACGATGTTCTTGAATATTTTGATCTCAAATTCAGACGAAAAGCACCAGAACGGCGTAAGGTTAGAAAATTTGAATCTTGGGATTTATTGTTGACTAAATTGGATTTGTTGATAAAACTGTTGAATTGCTTTTTCTATGTTTGTATTTACGAGTACATACGTTTTTAATTGTCTTGTATGCTGAAATTTCAAGATCGCTTTGTTTGTTCACGGTAAGGATGAAACTAAGCAGGATGTGATGACAAAATTAACTGAGAGACAGGCCATTCCGAATGAAGATCAATTGGTGAGTGCACTGTTTCTAATATTATTTTGGTTTCGCTATGTCATTATGATAAAGTATTTTAAAAGATTCTTTTTATGACCTTTGCTACTGATTATCAAGTGGTTTTGTGTACTAGTTATAATATCCATATGAAAACTTATATGCACGGGATGAACAGAGTTTGGAGGTGCCACATTATTACACGGAACATTGGTTTGCCGCCTAGATCAAATCGATCATTTTTTTAGTAGTTGGTGATTTGCCAGCAGAGTAAAATATATGGGTACCAGTCATTATTTTGCATATTGTATATCGCAGTAGCCCTTGCACCATTGTGAAACACGCCTTTTGTGCTATTGCTTATAAGGTATAGTTCGAAATACTTTTCTTGTTTTTAGGAAGAGATTGAATGTATGGAGCAGTTCCGGCAATTTTTGTCGTTATACGGTCGGCCGCGACCAAAGATTAAGCTGCCACCCATCGGTGCCGAACCGTTGGTTGTACAAGCTGATGGTGATGTAAGAACAAACTGTTAGTTAAAGTATTGGTCAAAGTTTGCAGTAAACGAGTATATAAGCTTCCTTATTGTCAGATAACTCCAGTGTTGTTATTCAGTTGCATTGTTCCACCCAATTATATATATCATGTTAAATTCCCGCAGGCATTATTTATACATACTGGTGATATGATTTTGACATTCGGTGTTTGCTAATATGATTTTTTCGGGATTCATTTCTTGTTGCTTTTTGTTGTCTTTTTCCGGATCCCTAGGTTTTTTCTCCATAATTTCATTCCCGGAATGTGTTCTAATTAATTACTCGCTCCATTTGTTATAAATGAATTGTTCCAGCGAATAACTCAGTAATTTTTCTATGCCCACTCTATTTGCAATAACTATTGCCTGTAGCTTATTGATCTTGCCTCAATATTGGACAGATATTGTTGTGTCAGAAGAAGAAAATGACAATAATGTTTATAAATGTGAGCTGTTATCTTCCAAACATGTGTGTCAAACGGCTTGCTAATTATTCATGTCAGGTTATTCACCACAACTGTGTTATCACTATTGATTTTCTCTTTCATATTCTTAATTTTTCTTCTCATGACACAGAGAATGTTGAAGTCAGCAAATTTTCCCGCTTGGTTTCGATCAATAAACAGTTCAGTCATCAGTTCACTTCCGACTAGACGTCTTTGACCTTCAAAGATTACTTGAATGGCTTTCCGAAATCTGTACTCAATTATGGTGTATTTATTATATTTTGCAACATATTTAAGAACTTTGGTGTAGAAACACAGCCATTGGTTCTGTTTTATAAAACACTTATCATTTGATCTTTATTATCTCGTGCAATCTGGGTAAATGACGTATTCCGTAAGATTTTTTAATGTATCTAGGTCGGCTGGTAGCTAATACGTGGCGTTCCCTGATACTGCTATGCTGCTTTATTATACGTTAATCGCCCTTAATGGAGAATTCCCCATATAGAACTATCATTATATTTTCTCATACTGCATGATATGACTAGTATTAAAATATAATATTATGTTTCAGCATTAAACACAGAAATGTCCGCAATTTGTCGTTGATGACGCTTAACGACACCAAGGATTGCACCATCTCGTAGTACGTTTAGTGGTTCATCATGTTTTTAGATTTTAATGTGTTATCTCGTTATTTTCATCAAATTGTCCAAAATCACCTCACCAATATTTCTATGTGATATTTCGTCCTAATTATTCGCCTTTCACATTTCTCAGCCGGATACCGACCTACCCTTTGTTTAGGCTATATGCACATTACATTAAATTATGTCAAAATGTCCTGTTTATCTAATACGGTATCATTATTGTTAATAATATTTGATGTGTTAAATATTTATGATAGTGGAATTAGGTCAAACTGGTTTTTTTCTTCTGAACGTTTCTATTATCTAAGAACTCATTCGGTCAATCCACTCTACACTCTATTCAAGATGCACAAACGATATATTTTTAAACAAGCCTCTGTAAAAAAAGCCTGCAAATTGAATATAGTTGTCCTCCTAGGTTTTTCGAATCCTTGGCGCAGAATAAGGTATAGATCAAGTGCTGAGATTGATCTACAATCGGACGGGCACTTCGCACAAAACAATAAGTATTTACTGTGGATGAAAATCCCTATAGGAATATATTTATGTCGATGAATTACCATTGTTTGAATGATTGAGTGTTGGTAGCTTTATCGCTTCATTACGATAAGAGTAATAAGGATAAGCATTACAATATAATATCCATGTAATATAGAAACAATAAGTAGTAGGTGACGTAATGGCGCCTATCATAGAAATGATCTATATTGATAAAATGTTGTATTGATCATATTATTGCTTAAACGATGTGACACAGAAATGACACACTCGTTTTAAAGATGTGTTCACTCTTATGTTATGGTGATATTTGATTAAGAGTGATCTACATTTTATAGGATCACTGCTCTTACACTACCATGTTATATCCATTAAATCTAAATTTCATGATGAGTAAAAACAATATATGTAAGCAGAACGGGTTTCGTATGGAATTTTATTCATATTTTACCAGTTTATATGCTTGAGTTCCGAATATGCAAGTTCAAGTTCAACCTCACGGCTGACTAAGCCTCCCATCTCTTAGCCGTCAGTGGATTGGTAGCAGAATAAATCTGGTACTATAAGCAGCAGTGATACAGCAAAAAACTGGTTCTCTTAAGTCATTATATTGACACCTACTCCATAAAACCCAGATAACTAATGGATGGCGCATCTCTTCTGAGAGATAGACTATGCCAATGTTTTTTCTTTAAGAACACACAAAACGCACTATTGGGGCAGTTTATGTAGTAGCTATGTGAAATTAGTAAAGAGACATCGTGAAACAAATCAATTCATACCGCTACACATAGCATTCACTAAAAAAGTATGACAGTTACCAGACTGTACTTACCCAAGCGATTAGAAACTTTAATCCATCTCATAGATCAGAAATAACATAAACAAAAATCAAATACCATAATATACACCAGTTTCTGGATTATAATTCTTAACTCTCAATAAACACTAGGGAAACCTAAAGAAATATAAGAAAGACAACCAATACATTACTGTCTAAATTACAATAGGAATAATTAAACTGAATTCTTTAACAATTAACACGTAATTCTAAATAAAATGCAAAAAAAACCTATCGATCAATAAATGCCTAGACATAGGATGTGTCCACCTATGAAGGAATGGTATACATATAACATGAATAGTAATCAATTTTGAATATTAGGATGTTTGATCGTCAAACAATCTACAATTTACAAATCAAGTGTCTCACCTGAATGACAATAAATAGCACGTATTCGCTCCTTGGCAGGTTCAAAATTCATTTGCATTGAAAGTGTGGAGTAGTAGAACTCCAATGCCCGTTGGTAGTCTCCCTTCAAAATATGAATATATGGTCGTTGAAGTTTTCAGATTGGTAAATTGAACGAATAAGATGTTCATCACAAAGGTAATTAAGATTGTATGCAATTTCGTTTACATCGCTATAATGAATTGTGGACTACGATGATTACATATCTTGCGCAATCTACTCTCCAATGCTTTTACACTTGACAGTATCGATGTAAATGTAAATCACATTAAAAATCATCTTTTACAAAATAACACTAGCAGGCACGGTTAGCTCATGATAGAAAGGGGACCTGACGTTTTTGAATGCATACAGCAGATCATGAGCTACGAACAATAAACGTAGTGTTCATCATGATTCTGTGCGAGATCTTGGCAATCTATGTCATTAAAGAAAACGAAAAGGTCACTACAACTGTATATTTACAACATTTGCAAAAGAAATAAAATGAGAACAACGAAATCAGAATCACTGAGAATCAGGGGTTGTACACAAAATTTTTTCTCCAGAGTGAAACGTACCATAGATGCATAAATATTTGCAATAGTGAAGTGGATTGCGACAAGATTTGGACTAGCTGACAGTGCAGTTCCAGCTACAATCAACGCAGAATGAAGAAGACCAGCTTGATGGCAAATATTTGCTAGAGACACCTGCAACAACAAGCAACTACAAGCTGTTTCTTATCAATAGAGCACTATAATACAATGTTTAGCAGATGTGATGAGAAATAACTAAATATGTACGAGATAAACACCTCGGTCCATATGAATAAACCACCTCGATTTTAGAAAAGAAAACCAATATAGTATATAAAAGTTACACTGAAATAAGGTCCAAAGAAAGCAAAATATCTGCGGTCGATATGCCCTTATGAGGGCGTTGAATATATGCTAATTCTTTGGTTTATTAGATGTTGAGGCTCCTTAAGAAGAACTAAATGGATGTCTTCAGCTCCATGTGTAGTAGATCAAATAAAGAACAGAGCGCTACCTGCACTATTTCTCATGTTTTAAGAAAATTTTAGACTAAAAATTCTTGGAATTCCTTCTTTACAGCACGAACGGTTGAGCTCAACGTAAATAGGAACTACTATACTAGTCATTTCATTTTTGCTAAGTAGCGCAGTGCTAGGAGGGGCTATTAGGATATAAAGCTTGGATACCCTATACGCGAGGACGGAGTCCGACACCAGGGCTTCCATCCTTTACAGGTTCAACAATTGGTAGCACAACAATAGTTTACGGTAAAGACTGACCTGGTAACAGACTGATCTTCTCAAATCATGCAATCAGTCATGCATGTCAAGACAGTACCAAAAATATACATATAACAGCGAACAGTACGCTCTTATTCAATAAACATACCAGGGCGACGTCCCTCATATAAGGTGGAGCTGTTTGAAGGCCACACCGAAGGCAGTCCACGGCTCGATGAGCATCACCGACTACACGCCAGTATAATGAAGATAACACACACAATAACCAGTTCCCGTTTTGCCCGTCTAAAAAACGTCAAGTATATAATTGTTGAGTTTTTTGTAATTTTGATCTTGATAGTAAAAATATTGTAATTCAAGGAAATTGAGAGGCTTCATTGAAATTTGCAACAACAAAAGAAAGGTAGGAACAAAAACAAATAATATGCAACAGGAACAAACATTTTCCTGAGCCATTCGTCTGCAGTGCTGTGTGTAAGCGTGCGGCTACATGTTCGATCGAATCTCTCTCGTTTCCTAGCGATTTCAGAGCCTATAAAACAAATCTGGAATATAAATAGTAACATAAAACAACAAAATGACTGTTTTTTTTTCATTTTTATTCTAGCTATGCATCTGTGAAACTCACATCGGTCAATGCTTTCTCCGGCTTGTAAAACAAGAACTGATCACTTAGTGCAAATACAGGTAGATGATCAAGCCCCAAAATTGGAGAAACTTCTTGCTCATCTGAAAATTAGAACCCAACATAAGTAACTTAAAAAGGTTTCAGATAATTTCAATACAGGAATTTGTTTCAATAATCAAATGTAAATAGAAAACATGATAGCAGCATTCACCAATTGATGGGCAAACCGGTTGTAAACCAGCAACTCCTGGAACAGGGCCGCGAAGATCTACATATTTTGCAATGTCTTCACCTTTTGCAGTTACTGATACCCATGTTGATACTTGATTTTCCAAAAGCACTGCCAGCTGAAATACTTATTACCTAAAAATGAATAGACAGATTTAGATTTTTATCTATATTGTAATAAACGATCTTCTCTTAAAATATCTCCAGCAGGGTAGACTTCTTTGCGCGACCACAGGTCAGGTGCGCCGTACAATTAAAGCTACTTTGCATCTCAATAATACACAAGTGAAGAGCCAAGAGCTCAAGTGAAACGAAAAACAAGCGTTTATTATGATAAATAAGGTAATTCATGACAACTCACAATTCCAAGTAATCAAGCTATCGTATCATTGCGGCTTTACACAATATCTCACTTTCCATACTAAAAGGATTATTCAGCTAAGATATATTATAGATAGACTGGATATACTATGAGAAGAGTCTAATGCAGGCGAAATTTTGTAAAATAAAGCAAAAAACTATGCAAACCTGCTGAGTATTCCCATGGTGTACTACAAAATAAGTGGCCTTATTCATAGCATGAAGCTCTAAGTAATTCTCACCGTTCTCACAATACCCGAAGGATATGAACACGTTACAGAAAGGTACATACATAATGGTTATGTAAAGTCGTAGTAAATATAAAAAGAATTAAACCACATCACTTCAAAAGAAATGTTTAGCACAACCTTCTTCACTCCAGTGCATATTTGTTTCGACTGTCTAGGAGATGGAAAACGAGACAATCCCTTGCGGATTTGATACATCGACGGCGCTGGAAGAAGTTCCGGAAGCTTAGCATCGAAGCGTAACATTTCACGACGATCCTTTATCCAAAGAAATGATAGAGGTTTCTAAATATTGGTTTATTAACCAGTCTACTCATGTAAACTAACACCCTTCGTAAACATATGTACTTTAGGGTAACTGAAATAGACAGATAACCATTCTAAACTTCGTAACTAGCCTGTGGTACCAAAGCTAGTTCGCTTTCCCAGTCTTCTTCCCACCAATCAATATCACTTTCACCACTTGAGAGTAAATAGCGCATTTCATTCTTTGCGCGTGTCCACCATTCCACTGGCCGCGATGCAAAGAATGCCTGCAGTTAGCGTGTAGATTCTCATGTAACAACTTCCATCACATCAGTAAACATTTCAAAAGTTTAAAAAATGAAGCCAGTTTAGAATTCAGAGTTAAAATTATTCCATCATGACATATACATATATATTGCATATTTAAAGTTAAAATTCTTCAATCGTGATATATACCATGCAGATTTAATTTAAGCTCTGGTTAAATACTGATCTATAATGGGGTTATGTAATTACGAGTATTATATCTACCGCAGATCCGCCGTAGTCTAATGGCAGCTCTTCGGTGTCCACGCTTTGTACACCACTTTCATCATCAACAAAAGGTGGACTGTCACGCTTTGATACTGAAAAACAGAATACATAATCTGAATCAAAACAGCCTGCAACAGTTGGAAAATTGAATAAATTTCACAAACCGGTATTGAAAATTGGTAAAAATGGTGATATAATGTTTATATACGGTGCTGTTGGATAGCTGGTTCCCTATAAATTGAGACAGAATAAATTTGATTAATAAAAATTTCATCAACAATGCAGCAGAAAAAAACCTACTGTGTAAACACCATTACACCGATTATAGATCAGACGACCGGATCCGCCCTCAGAATCCACTACGTAGCATCGTTCTTCCTTGATATGTTTGATCTAAAAAATTTCTATAGATAGTTGGATAACAATTAAAGAAGCAATAACTACTAAATCCTTATAAATTTTAGACGAGACGCCAATACAAAAAAAAGTTTTTTTAGCCTGTTAATCTTACAATTTAAGAGCACATCAATACGTCTACATTTACTTTCTGAAATATTTAATTTCCCTGTAGATATATTTTTTTAAGATTTTCAAATAGTAAGTCTTAATAAGGAAGTGCGCACCGGATGCGAAAAAAAATAAAAGTACATATATTTAAAAGCATACAACTGTGATCGATAAAATGAACGTGAGGAAACATAAATATAACGTAATTAATATTAAGCTGCTATCTTGAATACAATACTGCTATAATTTTATTTCATATTCACTGAGTAAAGAAAATAAGTAAGCAAAAATACTAGAAAATAAGACACATATTAAAAGATGAAGTGAAAATGAAAAACTCAAAACTCGCTTACCCTAAAACATACAGCATTTTGGATCAAAGAAGAACAACATACAGTAGGGAATCGCGATGATATTGCAGATTTTGAAGACTGTAACTTTTTAGTCAAGTGATCAATAAATGGTCAAAGTCTACTGATTCTAAATTTTAAAAAATTAAAAATTTTAAATCTCGGAAACACAGAAAATGGACGGTTGAAAATTCGTTGGAATTGACCTTTCCACTACAAGCAACTTTTAGTAGATCCTCTGCAACTACGTGGTTGAACGGATCCTTATCTAGTGATATTTTGAAGAATTTTAATGCTTCATCAACATCATTAGATAGCAAAGCGAGACGAGCGCGTAGCCAATACGTGATTGGCTGAAACTTTGAAACTAATCAAAAAACATCGATCAAATATATGGAAAAATACATTATATAAACCCATTCATTGAATGTTTTTTCAACAACAAATTATAAGAAAAGCATATGTTTGGACAAACAATAATTCATCTAAAATTACTTCTCTGAACAAAATCTGACCTCTTCCGGATCCATATTACTTGCCATTAATAAAAGTTGAGCTGCCTCTCTTTTTTGACCAGTCACTTTAAGAATGAGCTGCGCTAGTTGCACAAAAGCAATATCAGTGTAATTTGTCTGTAAACTTTTCTACATTGGACTTCACAATATACTATGGCGGCGAAACTATAGAAAACGTCAAGTATTACCTGCGAAAAAACTGCTTCAATCAGGCAAAATGATGCCTGTTTTGGATTTCCTTTGACTCGCCAGTACAAAGCAGCCAAATTGACAGCTAACCATCTTGGACCAATGTCCTAAACATTATATTATTTACTGAAGAACAGACACATACACAGCTAAGCAAGATAAAGTCTCACATTATCTAACATTGATCGTATTCTTTGGCCTATTTCAATATCATCCATAATACGATTGGCCAGTCGCACTAGTACCGACTTCAACTGCGGCTCAGCATATTCACTTGACGATCTAGCATTGACAGTAGCGATTAGTCCAGTGAACTATATATATGTATATATGTGATATACCCTAATAAGTCAGTCAACCCACTCTCTTATCTCTAAATGTAGAAGTAAATCAGAAGAGCAGACTTACATTTGATTTAAGCTTGTCAATATTCACCTCCTTGCAATACGGCTCTTTCCACGGTAGAGGATGATCTTCGTCTTTTTCCAAACCGATTGCATGAGTCAAATATTCAGAAATTCTAGAGAAACTACAAACTCTTCTAATGCCTACGTTTTTTGCAATATATGACGTACACAAATCCTTTGTTTTCAGGACTAATGAACACCTGAGGAAACCAACGTTGTTCGAAAATATCCGACCGTGATATAATCGCCTGACAATCAATGCTGCTTGGCCAATCGGCTCGACGCCAAAATTGGTCACGTACCGTCGAGTATGTCTCACTTAAAACTCATTAGTGAAAAGATTGAAATTTGTAATTTTATAAAGCACATCAAATGATATTCAAAAAAACTACGTATCTTTCACTAATGAGTGATTTTTCTCAGAGCATACTTCTAATATCTATTTCAAAAGTTAGAATAAGTTGCGAAAATAAAATACCTGTTAAGAGGGTATTTCTTCTGCAACTGTGGGTCCAATGGTGCTTTCGAGCTTAACGACCGCAATTTCTTTATGAAAGCCTTGTCGACAGCAAACACTTCGGCTACGTGCCATACTGTTTCATTCAACTAAATTCTTTCTTCCATTTTGGCTGAGTAAATTTTTTCAAAAGAACTGCAAACATTGCAAACTGTCATGAAACTCAAAGTTTTTAAAAAATTACCATAGGCCTATTTTTTGCTGTTGATTTTCTGAGCGGAACCATTGATTCTTCATAAGCTACCGGATCTGTTAGTCTGCATTGATGTGTGAGCATAACATTTCCAGGGTGATTGGAACGTGGAAATCTTTTGACATTAACCACTCGGCATATTCTATCTAAAGTTCCCAATTATTGCAATATATTGCAATATATTATATATTCCATCCTTGCAATTTATAAACAACGATAATTTCCAAATATTTGCAAGTCTTAAGAAACGTGCCATAGCTCTGTAACACTTACAAGGGTTATAACCGTATTTCGCTTCTTCGTAAGTTAAAGTAAGTGAGTGTCGAACATCATCTTCAACCATTCGCTCTCTTATTTCATCTGCTAACTTAATCTGCAAAAGATTTTGTACAATGGAAAATGACAATGACCAGTACGACGTGGTCAAAAATTTCAAACAATAACAATCCATTTGTTAACTTAATAATGGAATTGTAAACTACTGGCTTCTTAAGTTCAAGTGCCTTTTTTCCAAGAAAAATAAAGAATATATAATAATGTATATATATATATATATATATTGATACCTGGTCACCATAGATATCATTGAAGCGCAATTTCTCAGAAACCAAATGGTCCAGGTTTTCCTAAAATGATGATGGTTATTTTCTGAATAACCAAACTAGTAATACATTACCTTTTGCTTTGCTAGTTCTACAAAAAGATCGATTTGACAGCTCATAGCGTCCAACTTTCTCAACAATGTCTCGTGAAGTTTTAACAACTCAGATACATAATTAGAATCATTTGATGCAATTGACTGGAAAACTGATTTTTCAAAATGAATATTGTTTTCATAGTAAATGTGCAGTTAACTATTAGCCAACCAAGCTTTTGGTGAACGGTTCAGAAAAGTAGGTAGCAATGCGAGCAAAATCGGCTACTTGTTCTACTTGTATTCCCATCGATCTTGAAGCATCCAACTTCAAAAATGCTGCATCTGCCAGTGTAGCCTGTGCTTTGAGAAACACGCATGGTGGGCGACCACTTGTGTCGTTGAAAGTGAATACGTGCTGAAATTCAGTATACTCACAAAAAAAATGTCTTCTCAAGTAACCCTTATTTGAGCTAGCACAAATGATTTTTTGAGTCTAATTGACAAAAATCGTGTGTTGACACAAACCCATCAGCAATATTAGAAATCTTGAGAATCTCGACATTTTGTGTAACCCTCAAAGACTCTAAAACTGTTACGGACTAAATCAACCACACCTCTAATATTGCAATTGACGTCTCCGGTTGGTCAGCTTTATTGAACAGTGTGGCAGCGGAAATGCTGATTCCGTCAATACTGATATTCTTACTTTCGTCATCATTTGCAACTGCTTCCCTTAAATTATAATAAAGAGCACGTAGTATTTTCAAAAAAAAAACAAGTTTTTATTAATAATTAGCATGATAGTAAAAATATCATTATGGACATGTAGGAAGATTCATGAAAACTTCCGAACACGTTTGCCGAAAAAATAGCCGTATTACCTAGTTTGGAGTTTAGAAAAAAGAAAACACGACAGCCCGAGAAAGCTGGCAAATTCAAATGCTTAAGGATCGTCATTTCTACTTGATACTAATTTCTCATTCACCAATGTTTTTGTTCCACCATTTAGAATAACAAATTTTCTAACGAAAAAAAAACACAGATTTCAAAACTCATTAGCAATAATCGTAAATAGATCAATATTTCGACGGCTAAGAATCAACTTGATTTCATGATTGTAGGAAATTAGCAGAACAGTTCAACTGATTGTAATACTTTTTTTTGCAAACAATATTTCAAAATTGCGCGCTCCAAGTGCTTCCATCAGATTAAATTAAGGAAAGTTGATCCGCAGTTCAAACACAGAATAATTAGTAAATGCTTACACACACGATATCGCAGTCTTATAACAACTGAGGGCTTCTTTCAAATTACCAATCAGGCGCCAATATGCAGCAGCAGCAAGATGAAGATATGGATGTGCACTAACGGCCTATATCAAACGAATTAATAACGGAATAAACACTTTTAAATTATTCCATATATCAAAAATGACAGATTATAATGGTTTTAATCCTAAATCACTAATGATGCTGAGTAAATCGCAAAATTTGAGACCTATGGGGATTCAAGCGCTCATCAGCTTACTCGATGCAGTGCCGATATTGGATCCAGAAACTTAAGCGTCAGCGGGTGAGTGCTGTTAAAATATCCACCTGGAATAAATAATGCACTGAATGGTCGAAGAGTGACGGCCTCCAGATGCGAGTTCCTGTCCAGCCTAAGGTTCCGAATATTGCGATTAAGTCAGCATCAATAGTGTAACAAAAATAGAATTTTAAAATAGTCAGGTAACCACACATTCTATCCCAGATTAGAAAAATTCCATTATACCGGAGTTTCATGTGACAACAGCCTGGAAAGGATTGCTCCATATGCCGGTGAACTTGTAGACACAACTTTTTTTACATCAGGAAAATAACTTCCTAGTATTTCAGCATAATCTGGGTCAGGAATCAAATTCTCTAGCTTCAGGTCGTTTACTACCTGAAACAGAAACAAAAAAGTTCAGCAAAGAAACAAAAGTGCTTGAAAAATAAATGCCTTTTCCAAATTAAATCAGCTGCACATGATCTACAATAGTCAATGAATTAAGTATCAATCTAAGAAAAAAAAATTAATTGAAAAAAAAAACACTTTGAAGAAATACTTCTGATAATCCAGGTAAACGACCCTCCTTATGCCACTGTTGACAGCGTGGCGCAAGCTTCTCGTCGTTTGGTGCTTCCTCGACATACTTCTTGATAGATGTGATATACCTAAAACCACTGCAGTTAATATCATGAAGAAAGACGAAAGCAGATGTTTATAAACACAGAGCAGAAATATGAAAATAAACGACTTTAACTTCACAAACCAACCTTGCGTAATACTTATGAAAATCCGGACAAAGTTCTACTGAATACGATGTCTTGAAACTTTCTCTATTACGACCGATCATGTCACTTGTTTTACAATGCTCGTTCTCCTTACTAAATTTTTGTTCGAGTTTTGGATCATCCCTAGCTTCTCGATCAGATATTGATTTCTGAACATCAAAAAACGCGTAGACATCTAACTTATTGGAATATTTAAGAATGACTTTTGCACCAAACACAAGACAAATTACTGCTCACCAGAGTGTTTTTTAATTCGACATATGTCTTTCCAAACTTTTTAACACTATCTATTTGACGTAGGAAATCCACCAGAGACGCCGGACAAGCGATAACATACGGTGAGTCAGGCTTAAAAAAGTCGTGCAAGAATGGGTATCACAGCTACTTTTCAAATTCTACCAAAATAGTAACATACGACAGCCTCGATACTTTTTATATCCTCATTGATCTTCCAGTAGTATTCACCCAAAGCGTTGTATATGAACAGAAATATTACAATATATAACATAAATATTGTTGCTGCTGACTGCATCTAGGAGAATACGTGATACATTTGAATGTAAACTTATCGATAGAAGTCTTTACAAAACACTGATGAGATGTGAAATGAGAAAAATAGCATATGACCTACGTGAACTATGAGGAAGTTTATCAGTCAAAAATTATTCAATATCTCTATAAAAGGAAATTCTTATAGTTAAAATCAATAGCTTGATAAACTTAAGAATCTACTCTAATATAACACCACAGTTCATTCATAACTGATGAAATCTAAGAGAATCAAAGCAAAGTAGCTTTCATATTGACGAATAAGACATAATAATAAGTAATAATTCATAATAAAAAACAAATTTAGAAATACTAAACAGGAATTAAAGGTCATGAAGGAGGTGATGACGACTTTTAACACGTAAGCAGTTGACGATTGAAACAGACGTTTAGTTTTATTTTAGAAGTTAGATTTATTTCTATGTGAGAAAAAAAATCAATATCAACTATTAATAAAGGGAGGGTGTTCGTTGTTGTTGTGAAGATCTAGCTTTCACAACGGTACACCTAACTCCCAAAAGTGAATAAATGTATCACTACAAGTACAATATAAATAAAAATAATAAATAAATAATATATATATATATAAACTACGCTGTAGAAAAGAAAACTCTTATGGTAGTTATAATAAAAAATTAGGAGTCAATAACAACTGTAAAACGAATCGTGAAGCTAATTAACATAAGGTAAATGACGTGACGTGGAAACTCGGATGGATACATCTGTTTTTTGTTCTGTTACGAATAATCGATACCTATTGTCAACAATACACATAATTTTCCTCAATCAGACCTAAAACTTGAGCAATTAACTTGTATTCAAGCAATACATTAAAAATCATTATATCAAGGTCGACAATATTAATATATTGAGGATTTATGATGATGAGATTATTAATTTATTATATAAAACAATGAAACATGTACATGTACAAACACTGATGAGTAGGAAAACACAGGTACGTGTGTATTTTTGTATAACTCATAACTCCTATGTATGAGGGGTGAGAGGAAAGAATTAAGCGAATGCATATAAGACATGCATGTTTAAAAAACAATGTAGAAATATTTTCAGTCAAAACAATCTGATAAGGTTGTTTGAACTTACGTTACTGTAAACATAAGGTATAAATGTAAGACGGTTAGGTAAGTTTATTCTTCAAACAACTATTACAAATCACAAATCAATAAAGAGAAGAGTAGTACCTGAAGATGCAAACGTATTCTTGGCGAGCATTTCCAAGATGAGCGGACGTGTTTAAGCCGAGCGTCAAGTAGCTGTACTCACAGCTCACAAAGATTTCAGAATCACGAAATGGACTGCACCAATGTCACCATGCACATGTACGTAGATCACTGAGAGTAACGCGAGAAAAAAAAGAATGAAACTGAGGCCTGTAATGCGCTAGAAGACGAGTCATTTAAGTAACCACGTATCAGCATATATATACAATAGCATGATATAACCAATCTACTAAGAACCTAACGCTGCTTGCCTTTTCAAATTATTCTGGAAGACAGTCAAAACCCCTGCGGCAATCTTTAGCGCGAGTGTACTGTAATTTAAGGTGTCACTTCGTGTTGACCACTATACCAAATGATTAAAAGAACTATTAAGAGTGTTTTCTATCAACAGTACTCTCTGGATACTTTGACGAAAATTATCAGTGCTTTTTTGCTGACATTGAAATGATATGAAATCGAAAAACACTTGAAAGTGAAGGGTCTCATACTTAAGACAGAATGTGTTTAACGTTTTTCAGAATATGAGGTATATTGGCGAGTTTTGACAGGTATGGTTGTAATACAAGTAAAGTGATTTGCTTCAAGATCATGCTGATTTCTGTATGACGAACTGTTGATAGAAATGCAATGTCTGGATACATATTCCCTCACTGATTTTTGCACCAACCTACCTACTGTTAAACGATATATTGACCTAAGCTATTAGGATTTAATATAAGCTTTCTTGTCACCGTATACTATCTAAACATTAGTCATATTTATTCATTTTTTCCCTCGAATTCCCATTATATTACTTTAGAAATCGCATCATTTGTAAGAAGGACTAATTTTCAATCTGGATTCAGTGGCTCAGTGGTGGAGGTGCCGCAGTGACACGCCGGCCCGAATCACTTCGCGGCCGCCCCCCAGGCCTACCAAGCCCGCCATCCCTCCGGGGTCGGGAAATTGGTACCAGAGGAGGCGCGGGAAGATAACAGGCACAGACCTGGGGGAGAGTGGGCAAC
>KN716150.1:851289-864395 GCA_000816705.1 Dictyocaulus viviparus | reverse complement strand
ATCACGGTGAATATGAAGGCGAGGGCGTATCCCACCACAAGGGATTGATCAACGCCAAAATTATCTTATCTTATATTATCAGCACCTCATGCTATCAATTATTGTACTATTACTGTTCTAGATGAAATATATTAGAAAACTGTAGATATTTCATTGTATTCTTTGAAATATTTGACTACAATTGAACTCAATAGATCTCATTTTTTTCCTCAAAATTTATACATTCGCAAAATTTTCGATTTACCTAAATCCTTTGAGACCATAGCAACTGAACAGTTCACTCTGTAAAATAACATCGAAAAATTGATCGATTTCTTCTATTTCTGAGAGCTTTATTTCAAAGGGAAGAGAGAAGTGATAACGGGCAAAATCATATTGTTGATTAAAGTATTGATCAATTTCCAGTTCTAATCAATTCGATAATATCTATTTGTCTACAAAACAACTGGTTCTATAGTCCGATAAAGTGACAGTGGGCGAGCTTTTACTGTTCTCATTGAAGAACTTCACAATGACGTTGGAAAACGTCTTCAGGTTGTTTTGATAAATTTTTTGTTTTTAATTGAACAGTAAACCATGAAATGTGCTGCTGAAGTTTTCATACTTCTCTTTTCGAATCAAATTTATCAAAAAAGATAATGAACTGACTAACTTTGTTGCTTCTCTTTTCATGTTACCTTTTATCCATAACTCCTCTGTACCTCAGAGATATTGATGCTTCTTATGAGCGTTATAAGGCGATTCTTGCCGAAGCAATTGCCATCGAAAGCGTTTCTGGAGATTTACGTAGACGTTCGGAAACTGTTAAAATGGTGCATTGGACTAAGTTAGTTAATTTTAATTTACATTACTAATTACTAGATTACTTTTAATGAAGGAGTTTGATGAGGCAATTTATCTTGAGGTAGTGTGTTTTGTAGGGAAAAACTAGAAAAACTTGGAGTACAGTGTTCTTTGGAAGACTTAGGAACACAAATTGTTGACGGGAAAGAAGTACGATGAGAACGTTTCCGTATTTACATTTTCTATTTTCCATAACTGTTGTTTATTGAAAAGAGTTCAAACTTTTTATTTACGTAATTTTTTGTAAAAATCTACAAGTATTACAGTATAAGGTAATATTTAAGAAAAAAAAAGAAGAGCCTAAGATGTTCTACACTATGTTAAATCTATTGGTACTGGTGCGAATATAATTGCGGTGATCCGCAAGTCCTCTTCCATGATTAACCGCAATAGTGTTTTTTTTTTGCACTAGATAATCGATTGAATAGATAAATTATCAATAAATCAGTAAATTTTCCAACTTATGCTTAATTTTTAATGAGCAACAATCATATGATGTTGTACTTCAACAGATAGCGCTACCACCTGTGTTATTTGGACAGCTTGGTGATGAAAAAAACAAGAAGACGCTTTTGGTATACGGTCATCTTGATGAGTTTTTCTTCTCTGCTTCTTCTTTTTTCTATACTAAAATGATTTTTTATGTTTTTAATAATGAAAGCGTTTTCAGATGTTCAACCAGCAGCAAAAGCTGATGGATGGTATACGGAACCATTCACACTCACTGAAATTGGTTTGTTCTTCACTTGAACAAAGAACGCTCTGTTGAAATGAACTCAAATATAATGAATAGTTAGCAGTCTAATCGATTTTATTGATTGTATAAGTCCTTCTCATAAGGAAGATAAATTTATTTTAATATATTGATTAGGAAAAGTTAAGCTTTTTATAGATAATAAATTGTTTGGGCGTGGTGCAACAGATGACAAAGGACCAGTTTTGTGTTGGATTCATGCCATTGAAATGCTTCAGAAGCACAGTATCAATATACCTGTCAACATTAAAGTGGGTAACGAGTAATATTTACCACACAAATTGTTGATATGGATTGGTGAGGAAAAAAGTAGGTTGATGAGGAAAAAACAAACAAAACTAAACAGGTAAACAAAGCATCCAAAGAAGTAATATTCCTGAATACAATGAATCTCATGCTAAAAAAATAAGGTACTTCTGTAGAAATGTATATTATGTCAGGATTCTACTGAAAAGTACAATTATAGTTCTGCTTTGAAGCGATGGAGGAGAGCGGATCAATTGGCTTAGAGAAACTACTACAGAAAAATAAAACTAAATTTCTAGCTAATATCGATTTTACATGTATTTCGGATAGTTATTGGCTAGGAACAACAAAGCCGTGTCTAACATACGGTCTAAGGTTCGTTAAGATTTTTAAAGTGATTATGTTTTTTCAAAAAGAAAAAATAAGAAAAGAACAAACATAAAGAAGCTTAAAAGCAGTTCTCATATTACAATAAATACTATAATGTAAGTGGACCGCAGTGGTGCAGTGGTGGAGGTGCCATAGTAACACGCAAGTGTGAATCAGTTCGGAGCCGCAGCCCAAGCTTACGAAGCTCGCCATCCTTCTGGGGTCGGTGAATTGGTACTAGAGAAATCTAGGTAAGATTAATAATATTGACCTGGTGAATAGCGGTCAACTCAAATCACTGTATAAATCAGCCTATGATCCAACTACCTTTACGATATCATGTTGAACACGAATGCGTAGACTCATCTGGCTACGAGGAACTGATCAACGCTAAAGCTTATCTTATCTTATCATGCCATAATATAAAAAAATAACATAACCAAATGCAGTTGTTTTAGAGGATTTCAAGTCTAATTTAATGGAAAGGAAGCTTTATAAGATAAGCCGAATAGTTTTATATTATAATAAGCTTTGAGACGTTTCAGGGGGATATGTTCGTTTAAAGTTGAAGTTACTGGCATACAACAAGATTTGCATTCAGGTGTCTATGGAGGTGTTGTGTTAGTTCGTTGTTGTTTACTAATTAGTTTTGCATACTTTTCGTTCTGAAGAAAATTTTACAAAAATCTGATGAGTTATATTGAGTGAGGATCATATCCTTGCTTCAGTTATGAGCCACTTGCCGATTTGTTGTGGGTTATGTCACAGTTAACATCGGTGGATAACAGGATTTTGATCCCTGGTTAGGATCTCGATGTTTTAAATTTTCTCCCTCTTTGAGATGATTTCTTTTTCTGTCGTGTAACCATCGACTCTTTAGGAATCTACCATGATGTTGCACCAATGACAAATGTTGAAAGTGATCTCTATGATAAAATCGACTTTGATATCAATGAATTTCGTAAGAGCATCGGTGCGAAAAAATTACTTACAGAAGACAAGAAGACGTTACTTATGAGACGTTGGCGAGAACCATGGTATGTGATTGATCTCTGTGAAAGTAAAGAAATATCCTTAAGTTTGAACTTTTGCAGCCTTTCATTTCATGGGATTGAAGGTGCATTTTCGGGAAATGGCGAAAAAACGGTAATACCGTCTAAAGTTATCGGAAAGTTTTCCATAAGAATTGTACCCAATATGATGCCAGAAAAGGTTAGTTTTTTTGAATGCTATGATTTTTAAAGAGTATGTCACTTCATCCACGTGTATTCTTGTTGATTTGACCTCGTCGAGCGCGTGCCAATAAATCATTTGCTTCTCCTTAACGGGCTCAAACATGTCTACCGTAGATCTCTTTGCCAAGCGAATTTACAGAGCATTCCTAGGACCATGGATAGACCTGTCTCAGCATGAAGCTGATAGGCCTCCTAAGTTGTGTCGATGTTTATTGGGATCCAACCGCTTATCGCTTACGTCAACCGGTCATTCTTCATACGCATTATGTATCTGGACACCTAACATTCAATAGCTTGCTGTGCACGGCTGCTTGTCTAATTTTCAATCGCTGATCTTAGGTTAAAGTTTTGCCTTCTTTCCATAGTTGCTGAATACGCACGCCTGACGTCATTCTTCCGATGGCGCGTTCAAACACACCTAGTGATCTTTGATCATGTTTGCGAAACATCAATGTTTCCAAGGCATATAAAAAGAGAAAAAAAAACGCAGAACGAGCCGTGATGTCTAGAAGATGATCTTGGAGCTTCACATTTATTGCTTAATTCTCTTAATCTTTGACGATCTTATATGTCCCTCATGCTGAGCTAGTCGATTTTACTCCATGTAGATGTTTCCAGTGTTGGTATTTCCTCAAAATAGACTATATCTAAGAGACGTAACATGTATATATGATAGGTCGCAATTACAGGTTAATAGAATAGTTATCGATTTCTTAAACGAACTATGGAAGAAAAGAGGTTCACCGAACACATTTACGTAAGTAGTCTTCTGTGAACAGTGTAATGGAATACACTTTTACGGATATCCTTTAGACCTCATCTGGGTCACGATGCACTGCCATGGGTGACGGACACAAATGAATCGAATTTTAAAGCCGGTGCACGAGCAATGAAGCTTGGTATGCGTTTCGATGCTTAGATGAATAGTTTTCAGCTCAGAGAGCTGTAAATCGATTTTGGAAATTCTCATTTAAAGTGCACGGTGTGGATCCTGACTATATCCGAGAAGGCTGCAGCATCCCAATCACGTTAACATTTCAAGTAAGCTTTATTAAGTTTTTATCCACTATCAATTACGACAAGTTATAATGGTACGTTGGCCACAAAACTCAGCTTCAAGCAGAAATTAAGTCCGCATTTCGCAGATCTTAGTAGTCTTGCCTGACGCTTGTGATCTACTTAAAAGCCTCTGATTTCAAGCAAACCGTGGAGGTACGTCAATGATATGCAAGCCAAAATCAGGTTGGCGGATACCCTCAGGCCAACCAGGCTCACTATCCCTCCGGGATCGGTAAATTGATGCAAGAAAAATCTTGAGTAAATAGTACTGACTTGATAAAGAGTGGTGAACTGGAATCACTGCATAGATCAGTTTCGCATTTAATCACCTTCATGACATCACGTTGAACACAAATGCGCAAACGTATCCTACCACAAGGGATTGATCAACGCTAAATCTTATCTTATCTAGTCATCTCAGGAGTACTATAAGCTTCCTCTTTTTCTGCGACTTTTGCATTTTGAATCAATCTAATTGGCAATTGAAAACAATTTCTAGGAGTTAACAGGACGAAGCGTTCTTTTGCTTCCGTTGGGTGCAGCTGATGACATGGCACATTCACAAAATGAGAAGTTCAACAAGGTGAATTACACAAATGGAGTGAAGACACTTCTTGCATACCTCATTGAATTGGGAAATGTTTAGACGACGTCTGATAAAACCAATATTAGTCATGCAATTTTTATTAGTTGCTTGTATTTTTTGGATAAACATTTTTCTGATTCATAAATTTCGATGTAGAAACATATTTTAGACATTGAGAATCGCATGTTCTATGTTACTTCAATTGTCCACGTAACACAAATCTTCCACATTGTCATTTCGTCCGAATATAATTCTTGAGTCTCTTTGACTCAGTAGATCACCACCTCATAATATAAAGCAGCAGTAATCATTTATTGATACAAAAATCTCGTACCTAACTCCTTGTTCTACTCCCACATAGCTTGATACCGCACATAAGGCTTCTTCATGACTATTCCTCTAGAAAAAGCATGTCAGAGAAAAGTCAGAAATGATTCATTTTCAGATGAGTCATATTATGAGGTAAGATAAAATAAATTGTTATTTGAAATTCGAAATTAAGTCGCTTCTTCTCAAATCACAATCCTATAGAATCTCAAGATTTTCACTATGCAAATGTTTTCAAATCTTGGCAAATTACAGGCATGCTTGTCACTGTAGCAATCGGTTTTCTATTTAGATGGTGAATACCGTTATTTACATATTTCGCAAGAATAATCCAGAAAAACAAACAACTGGATAAACATATTGTTTACGAGAATGTTTTTCTAAGTCAACGTTAAGTCAGTCACATACGGCGAATTAAAAGCTTGGACCTATGAGGGATCGAATACTTTGTTGGCGTGGGAGTTGGACTCGAGTACACGTATGACGGTACCAAGCATGTTACCGTCACTTCTACCACTGCATCACTTGACCTCCTGAATATATTAGTGTATTGGAACAATACATAGTTCTTGACCATTATTTTAATGAGTCTTAGAACATTCGGTTTGGTTAACTGTAGAGTCATCGACGTTAATAAGCGATATGAACAGAAGAGATGAACGCCTTACTCTCCTCTATCCTCAATCATTCCTCATAATTTTCTCTACTATAAAATTAGTTGAGCCAATATCGTATCGCAGATATCATTGACGTTATTTGAAGAGTACAAATGACTTTATCAGATTGATATAAATGTTGATTCTTCGTACTACACAAGCTTTTTTGAGCAGTTTATTTTGTTCAATCCGTTGCATCACCATTATCTTTATCCATATTGTACAGCTAGCGCTTATAAAGCAAAAGCTGTATTCCAATGAAGTTATGAATAGTAGTTATTGACAAAATTCGTCCATTGTCCTTATCCTCATTGTCCTGCTTATGATATTGATATGTAATATTTACCGATGTCACATGTAAGTTTGAGGTAAAATATGAGGTCATAAGATTGATGATGAGTATTGAATGGTTACGTATGCTCTCTAGGAATTACAATAGTGATCTATACACTTTATGTAAGGTATGCCAACTTTTCAAGGCTTTCTATTCCAGATCTAGGAAGCCTGCCATCTATCCAAAGTCTTTGTTGAAAGAAATCCGGGAAGATAAGCAGTAATGATTCGGTATAGAATGCTAATTTGAATTCAATGAGTAGATCAACATCCCATTCAATCACTTGCACAATATTACGCTGAATACGGATGTGTAGAGGCATGCCATGGAAATCGATCAACCCCAAAGCTTACTTTATCGTACATCCAAATGAGGATTTCCTAATAATCAATATAAGATAACTTTTCACTTGTCGAGAATGATAGCATAAAAGCACTGAATAGGAGAAAAGAATAACTGACAAGTGATAACGTTATTCAGAGGAACTTATAACTCTACACTTTAGTTATAGACTTTAGAAATTTGTCTATAGTTATGAGCCTTGAGGCACGAACATTTTTGGAGGAATATCTTCCCTAAGGCAATCTGATGACCTTGGTTATTCTATAATAGGCAATATCAATACAAAGTATTAGGATACTATTTTGATATGAAACAATTTCATCACGTTATATTAACAAGATATGTTTGCTTAGAAGTATTCACATGTCTAACAAGTACGATACAGTTATATTTACAAATATAGTAATTTTATTGATCATTTTATTCACATCCATCCCATACAGCGGTTATCGTATTCTATTGAAGTACGTTTAAAAGATGTGAAATACAGTTGAATTTTATTGTGCGATATCACAAAGATGTCCGAAAGAATCCATTCCAATCAGTACATCCTCGTGTCCGAGAAAATCCATTCCAATGATCAGTACAATGTCGTGTTCAAAACAATCCATTCCAATCAGTACATCCTCGTGTCCGAGAAAATCCATTCCAATGATCAGTACAATGTCGTGTTCAAAACAATCCATTCCAATCAGTACATCCTCGTGTCCGAGAAAATCCATTCCAATGATCAGTACAATGTCGTGTTCAAAACAATCCATTCCAATCAGTACATCCATTTGTCGAACAGAATTCATTCCAATCAGTACATCATTGTTTTCTGTTGTCATTCTGCTATGATGCTTTGATTTCGTCTAGTCGTTTATTGATTTGACCTCAAGTACACTACATGTAAAGAGATATAGTCTGTTATAGATGTGTGATAATTTTGGAACAATGTCATATATAACGAAAAATTTTGTGCCATACACTTTGACACAGTTACGAAACGGAGAAGGTAAGTGATGAATATATTGGTGAAGAAAAAACGTGGTAGTTCATTAAGATTTGCACTAGATGACTTCTAACGGAGGAATCAATTATGAAGTCGCAGTTATTCATTCACATCTTACGTTAGATCAAACCAAAACTACACGAAAATTTATGAGCCCTTTATTTGCTCTTCTAATCGATTCATTATCCCATTTCTTTTTTTTTGTGTCCCATTGTATACTCCGGTACAACACTTCTGTTATTTACAGTGCCGGAAGACCGGCCTATTCACATTTTTTCCGAAGGTGTCTACGATATGTTCCATTATGGTCACATTAGGCAACTTCGACAGGTGAAAGAAGCTTTTCCTAATGTGAAGGTTACAGTTGGAAGTAAGTAAGAATGATTATATGTGGCAAATCCATATCCTAAAATATAAAAATTATTGTCAGATGATGTTATGAATGATTCTTCCCATTCTCTAACAAACATATCAATTTCATGCAGTATATCTATTTCAAATTTAAATTTTCGTTGATTACTATCAACCTATTACAGTATGCAGTGATGAATTGGTACTCAAATTCAAAGGTGGTCCATTGGTGATGAGTCAGGATGAACGTCTTGCGTCCGTTGCTGAATGCAAATATGTTGATGACGTTATAGATCATGGAATGTTCTATCCAACTATTGAGTTACTAGATAAACTACAGGTATCGTCGTACAGCTCATTAACATTACAATTTCATTGACCAATCTCCATCATATCAGTGTTGCGTATCCCTAGGTGCGATCATCGGGCTGGTGGACATTTTTCGTATGGTTCGCTTGATGTTCAGTGGGATGCAACAGCTTACCACTTGTGTCCACCGGTCATCACTCATGCGTGTCACGTTTACGGCTTAACTGATCTTTGATAGCTTGTCGTTTACGGCCGTATATCAATGTTTGGTTCCCGACGTAGGTAGGACCTTCGCATTCCCACTTTCCCTTGCTTGCTAGGGCATCAATCTTATGTAGCACTTAATTTTGTCCAATGATCATTCATCCTGCTCACATAGCATTTGAGTTTTCAAGGCATACCTGAGCTACGAAGAACAGTAGTATCGGGAAATCAAAGCATGACAAACGTATCTGTTTTCTATGAATATCGTTTCTTAGAAGTTCAGCTTGAATCCATTCTTTCCGCAAACATTAAGAAAATTGGCTATCTGTTTGGAATGAATGGTATTCTATACAAGCAGTATAATATCATGGGCAAAGCGGGATGGTGAAGTTGCTCACCGCCAATCTTCAGTCCTACATACCCCCCCTCCCCTCACTCATCTAATTTTTCCTATCATGTTCTCAAATGTTGTCTTGGGTAATTTAACTAAAATAGTACCACTTTGTCAAAGTACTTTTTTTGCGTCAATGACGTTAGGGAACGAGAAAAAACTTGTGCTGAAGTTCTGCCGTAACTCGCGAATGGCTTTGATTTATAGTGTGGGAAGCGTTTGGCTAATTTACGCTTCATGACTTCTTCTTCTGTCTCAAAAGATTCGAAAGCTTTTTTTGAGATGGATGAAGGTAGACGGTATAGATTTTTTAACGCCTGAAATACTTTCACTTATCTATTGTGTCCATCAACTCCTCAAGAACTCGATCCTCAAAGCACTCTCGTCTAATCCATGCAACTTTCAAGATGTGTTATAAATAAGTAGAATAATAAAAATTTAGTAACATAATTCCAAAACAACATGAACTCTACTAGGTCTTTTAACGAGACGAGACGAGAATTACATAGCAACAATAAGCTTGGTAGTTCAATTTCCGAATGACTAATGAACCTCGTTATTTTAATTACCACATTATTGAAGGCTGACCTCATTGCACATGACAGTATTCCCTATCCGTTTTCTGATGGTGTGGACTGCTATAAGCCATTCAAGAAATCCGATCGATTCCTAACCACACAAAGGTAACATTACATTTACATCAAACGAATTCATCTAAGTTTTCACTGGATATTCCGTGAAATCGAATACTTCACATACCATTTTTCAGTATTGATTTCAATCAATAAAGGGATTTGATAGATGATCAATCCAGAAATTTAATTATACGTTGAAGCCTTATCATTTAAGATTCAACATATCAACTGAGTTCAAAACAACATAGGAATAAATTTCACATAGTAATTAACAGCGCACAGGTATATTCATTTTAGAACCGAAGGCATTTCGACAACCGATCTCATTCAACGAATTCTGGATCAGAGTGAAAAATTCCGTGAACGAAATGTGGCTCGTGAAAAATTCGGTTTCGACGGATTAATGGATAATCACATTGCACAACGTGTTATATAATTTACGAGCAAAATCTCTTTGTTTATAATACGATATGAACTACTATTGGAATAAACGCTTATGAACAATCGTTTGAAAAGCATATATAAGGATAAGCTTCGATGTTGAGATTAATGAGAAGATACTTGAAATAGATTAGGAAAATGAGATGATAGTCACCTATGCAAATTCTCTACCTCTTTTGAAGAGGATGATCTTTCGTTTGAAGCAGTAAATAATTCTATTGGTATGCATAATCCACAATTACGCTTAGATACGACTTAAACGTAATCTGACGAAAACAAAATAACGAATATTTACATAATTCATCCTTATCTTATAATCACTCTTCATTATCATTTACCTTAAGTTGATTAAATAAAAGAAACAACAAATCAATACATTCCAGCAGCATATCAGTCACCATCCCTACGAATCTTGTTTGGTCCAACTCGTGTGTGCTCCGCCATCAAGGGTATGGACATTGGCTCGAGAGCAGCGTCAACAAGGGACAACCTAAGCACTAATAATGGCATCTGGTTGTATAATGCTGACGCAATATCGTGTTGATGTAGTTGTTGCTCGCAATAGTTCATAAATGACACTGCGAGTGTCATGTACCTCATACATTTTTAGGATAACTCACCACTTTAGTGTCATTTTGCTATCTTTTCCACGTGTTACAGTTTTGTGGAAGATGTTGTGGTACCGAATACTGAGGAAAAAATCCATGAACATAGGACCATAACTCTTCGATAGTCACTATGAGAATGAAAAGTACAACAAAGCTCAAAAACAAAAAGTATAGTCCCTTTAATAAAAACGAGGATTCAATTTTGATGTCGCGAAAAAATCAACGCACGATTGAATTTGGTAGGAGATTTCTGTAAGAAATAGACGATATAACTCATTATACAATCTGGTTAATATGATGAGTGCTGGATTCATTTACATAAATAGCTATTTTATTGTGCGTTATCATCCAAGCCTACAGGCTTAAGCATTCCGTTTCCAACACATCGGTATACTAGTGGTCAAATATACGCAACTACATCTTCAAATGTACCACCCACCATCACTTTGGAAAACACCACACTATATTCTATGATCAATATCAATAGAAAGTATCAATATTTTATGATCACTATCAATATAAACACCAATAACACAATGCCGAATTGTAGCAGTGATACGCAGGCCTATGCAGGTACGTGGTCGCTCTCATAAAACAATTTTCGCTAGAAATCTCGAAACCATCCAGTTCTACAAGTGAAGTTCTATCCTCTAGAAAAGAGGCTGTTGTATTTCTTTATAACATTGAACGAACTATGGAAAGGCCGTCAGTAGATGATCAGATTCGCTAAGATCTTAAGAAAAGATTATGATGGTCATCGAATTCCGAAAACACATTGAACTGTCTGCACGATATGAAGCAATGGGAAACCTGTTGGTGTCAAGACGGATTCGTGAGCAATACAGATCATATATAAGTATAAATGAAGAGTGGTTTAACAAATGTAGTAAACATCCGGAAAATCCAAAGAGAACAATGTTTTTTCTGATATCTCCGAGACGATCAGTGAATACGTCTGCTAATTATGAAATGTTCCGAGTCTAGTGATCTCGTTGTTTGTCAGCAATATGTGTTTCTGATGAGATCTCATTACTTCAGAGGAAAGTTCTGATAAGAAAAGCATTGGCATCAGCTATTTCTGTGTTATGCGCTATGCATTCGTTTTCCCTATGAGTCATTGTGAGGTGATCAAAACCAACTAACTTGTACAAATTAACTTGAGATGACCACTCTTAACATTTGTAAAGGAATAGATAGATATTACACATAATATTATTATCACATATTATCATCGTAATATTATTTACTTACTTATTGTTACGGGTAGTTCGGGCGGTGCTGTCGTTATATGCAGGACCGAATCGCAGCCGCCCTAAGAGCCAACCGAGCCCATCATCCTTTCCGCGGTCGGTAAATTGGTACCAGAGAGATCTGGTTAGGATAAAGAGCATTAATTTCGTAAAGAGTGGTTGATCAAACTTTCTTTATAGATCAAACTCGCGCTCAACAACCTTCACGATATCACGTTGAACACAAATGTCAAACTTAGCTTATTATTACATACTTGCATATTATCGTGATACTAATTCAACAACCAGTGAGGAATAGAAGGCTTGATTGAACTCGGAACTCAATCAAACTGTAGATCGACATCGCATGAGAACTCTCTTGAAAAACACGTGAAACTCAATCACTTTATTAGTTACTGTGCGATAAAATATTTGCACAGATAGTGTTTGCTACGATTTCCATACGTGAATGCTTGCAATTTCAAAACAAATTCGTAGCGTCATTGAGTCATGAGTCACAAAGTCATTGACTATCTCTATAAGCTTCATTTGTCTCATAAAAACATAGAAATACAATCATCATAAAAATAAAATACGTCCTCACAATCATAAATAATCTACCTCACATACCGATGTTGTTAAATTTCACTCTTTTACTAATATTGCTTCTTATCTTATATGAATTAAAGGAACAACCGACAATAGACATCGTATTATCAGCATCTGTTAAGAATTTTCAGTAACCTCACTTATGAGAGGAGCTAGTAAATGATCTACTCTTACGATTACAGCTTCTTAAAATTTTCAGTTATCACTCAATTAGCAACAGCATTTGTGGACTGCCATTTCATTCAATAGTCCACAAGATGACCAAACCATTGATTATTCCTGTCCTCATTAATAACAAGCTAGCTGACATGAATAGCAGTTTAGATATTCAATCTTCAGAGAAAATCGTTACCAAAGGAAAAATCAATGCTTATTTCTTAGGAAAAAAAACGATTGCAAGTCGCGTTAGGTAACAATCTTCTACGGTGAGCAAGCGTACTATTTGACGGACGGCCTGTTGATGAACTAATGGTCAATCCTCATTGTTTTTTTAACTGCGTTTCCATAATTTTATTTATTATTATTGTTTTTTTTATTTGTTAGGCTTTTTTCGCTTCACTTATCGTTTCGTAATCGATTACTTC
>KN716150.1:809005-851189 GCA_000816705.1 Dictyocaulus viviparus | reverse complement strand
TGTTTTTTTTTATTTGTTAGGCTTTTTTCGCTTCACTTATCGTTTCGTAATCGATTACTTCATTGATAATATCGTCCTTTAAACGATGTTCAAATGCTTTTTTTTTCGACATTTTTTCATCTTACGTTGGCGATAAAGGTAAGTCTCATTTGGGCTAAATAAACCAACACGACAAACATGTTGAGGGTAGAGGTTTATCCTCCTAACATTATCAAAAGATAGATTCAAAAAACTCGTTCAAAACCAGAACTATCTTTTCCGTCTCTCGATTTTCTGTATTTACTATGTTTCTATCCAATTTTTATTCGCTCAGATTGTTTATCTATTGTTTACATCAGTGTTTTGTAATGGTACGGTATGAATTCTTGCTAGTGGGGCCAGTTTTGATTCATAAACGAGACAAAATCAATTTTCTATCTAACTAACAAGTTTTTTTCCCGAAATTTAAAAGTCGCCGCCTTTCTACGAAGTTTTGAAATGTTCAATCTACTGCTTAGCAAATGCAAATACTTTTACCTCTTTTTGTCATTAGTTATGCAATCAGTCGATACGTATTTTTTGTTCACTTACCGAAATCTTATCGAAGCAATTGAATCGATAGTAGGTAATTCCTGACCCAAACGTAGTGTTCATCTTCTTGATCGTCTTCTTGCCACTGCTATTCAACTTAAATTCAAAAAGCATAATGAAGCGTAATTGGCGTCGATAATGAACATGTGACCTTTCATACCTTCTAAGCTTAACCTGCTACCTCTTAGCTTAATCTACTAGAACATTTCAAAACATAACTGTTTGGCAATAAGCCAACTCTGAACTAGAAGAAAACAATGACAAAAGAAATATACTTATATGCTTTTTCTCAACACAAAGATTTGATAAGAATAAAAGTTTGGAACCTTGAAGTGAAATGTTGATAACACAAAAAACTCCTATCATGCAGTTGTACTCATTCTAATATAGTTGGTTTTTTTTTATTTTGAATTCGTTGCATGATTATCTTTATTTACATAGTACAGCTGGTGTTTATAGAACAATAACTGGCTTCATATAAATTTATGAATAGTGATTGTTGACAAACCTCGTACATTGGCACACTACCCTTCTTCATATCCTCCGATATTATTTATAATGATTTTTAAATAAATAAACACGTCCGTTTCGTTTTATGTCACTGTCACTCACGTTTGTATCAGTAACACAATCATTTGTCAGATACTACTAATACTGTAGACATGACCCATTGACCTGTTGTGCCTCGACGCATATCGTGAAAGTGACGTCATTATCCAACGTTCCATTCGGTTGTATTTTGGTAGAATTTGTAAGGTGCGCAGCAGTAACGATGTCGCAGTAATACGTAGGCGCGAATTAGGTTAGCGGCTTGAATCTCGGCTCGAAGCCCGCCATAACTTCGGAGTCGGTTAATTGGTACGAAAGAAATATGGGTTAAATTAGCACCCCTGACTTGGTCAGGAGTGGTCATTTCAAGTCACTGCAAAGGTCTCTCTCAAACTCGCAATCAATAACCACGATATCACGTAGAACACGAATACGTGAGTGCATGTCGTGACAAGCTTAAATTGTGTCTAAATGCCTTGTCTATCTCATTATGTTTCCAGGATCGGCTATCTTTTAACCTCGGCATTTGTAAATTGAATATCTTGACTGTAACTTTGTTTAGCAATACTCGAGGTTGGTAAACAGTGTTTTATTGAAAAGACAATACAACACAGAGACAGGCTAACGTTTCGACAGAATCGCCTTCATCGGAGCGTGAAAAGTCTATGTCAATTGTGAGGTCTATTGAATCATACACTATCGTTAATCTTGCAAAAGAAAAACCTAATCTAAAGTTTTAACACCCAGTTAAACCCACATCATCCCAAATACTCACCTTTAAAATGGCTTTCCTCTGATAATTGTGGAGGCAATCGTTTAGAGACAGCATGGAGAGTAATGTCTGGTATTTAATTAGACCATCAGCCTTATGTATGGGGCTAGGTCATGCATATCCACAAGGCACTCATCCTTCCTGTTCAGTTTTGGAGCTCTGGTATTTATCAAGAGCGCTTCCAAAAACTTTCGCGCGGGTGTTCTTATTTCTTGCGCAAGGATTTATCAAATATTTGTTTTTTATTTTTCAAAAACCCCGTTTATTTTACCCTTTATATCTGATGAAATAAGCATAGCTGTCAAGCGAGGGCAAAATGCTTAAAAAGGGCAAAATTAGAAAATTTGGTAACGATTACAGAAATCCCACTAAATTCTCTTAAACACCAACTTACTCGCAACCGTCTGTACGACCGCTTATGCATGACGAAAGCGTGCATCATATGCCCAAATGGGAAAAGCGGAAGTGGAAAAACAAAACAAGAATGGGAATCATCTAATAGGACACCTGTTTACATTGTGTCTAAATGCCTTGTGTCATTTACATGTCATTTCTATGGATATTCATTTTTCGAAAAGAGAGAATAACGTTGATCAACATGAGAGTATAAAATGGCAAAACATTTACGGAAATCGATCATATGCTCGTTAATAGAAAATGATGACTCATTAAGAAAATGGTGCCTCCTTAAGATTGAAGATCTGTTCCAGCTACAATCTCGAGAAGGACTTTTGTTATCGTCTACTGATGAAAAATCTCAATCAATCTTTGTTTTGTGGATGACATCGACCTTTTTTTTCGAGAAGCACCTGTGAAACGTAAACGCTGCTAAACGAAGTGAGGAACAAGATTGGGCTAGACGCAAATGAAGAGAGGAAGACATTTCATGGTAGAAGAACAGCGTAATCAGACCCTGAATTTCAAACTCACTACTTTGACTCAACAGTGCTCGCTGCGCTTTTCCATGTAACATTTGTTACCGAATCATGGATTGACACTTCGACCGCACATTATTAAAAGAAGCTCACATAATCTTTACTAGAATTTACCAAGTACTCAAAACGAATAGCCAAAATGCGTAGTTCAAACACTAAGAATATATTCATCCTCAAAACGCATAGAAATATAGAACGATGCTGAGATCAAAAAAAGTGGATTGCTCATAATATGAACAGCAAACGACGCATGGACAAAAGAAAGAGGAAAACTACAAAGTTGACTTTTCAAAAACGCAAGCGCCTTGTTAAACGAGCATCCAATAGGTTATTGGATATGTTCGCAGCAAACTTGAACTATCTATTATTATTAACTGTTCACGTATTCATAGATAGATCATGAAATGAGCCTCGTGTACGAGCTCGAAGAAGATCACCATCATGTGATGATGGTTTCGCAGGATGGAAACAAATTTTGACATCCTTAAATGATCCACTTCATAATTCTCTTCGTGTGTCTTTCATCTATTATATGACCGATCGATAAATGTTTTACTCTGGTCCGCGCTACCAACAAAGACAAGCCCGGTATCCAATTTCATTTGCATAAATCCTTCCCAATGATTGTCATAATTACTTTGAAATATGTTTTAAAGATGTGAAATACAATAGATTCTTTTCGTAACATGAGACTCGCACCAACTACATTTCATTCCAGTAGTACATTAACACGAGACTCGCACCAACTACATTTCATTCCAGTAGTACAGTACATTGTTACTGTCACTTTACTTTGATACGATTTTCACTTGAATTGATCTCAATCACTCTATAGGTGAGGCAATAAAGTCTGACATAAATGTGATTTCAGAACAATGCTGCATACTAGTCACAAGTTCGTACCATACACTTTGACACAGTTACGAAACGGAGAAGGTAAGTGATGAATACGGTGATGTCTACATTTTTAGGTAGTTTTGGCCCTCAAGAGATAGAAAACTCGGTTCCCCTCGGGGTGCACTCGAAGCCATTCGTTTTGTATTCAGGCATGTGTATCACTATGGCCCTTTTACCTACTTCTAGTTAGGTAAAATAAGTGAATGAGCAATGTAGGGATAGTAAAAGTTTTTGTTTATTTGACAAATAATGCCGCTTTGCTCGGTCCAGTAATCAGTTCAGTAGAATCATTTGCCTTTTATAAAACACACAGTTAAAGTTATAAAGCTACAATTAGTACCAAACATTTGGTATTTGTTCATGTAAAATATAACACACTCCTTTTCATTATAGTGCCAGAAAACCGACCAATTCACATTTTTTCCGAAGGAATTTACGATATGTTCCATTATGGTCATATTAACCAGCTTCGACAGGTGAAAGAAGCTTTTCCTAATGTCAAAGTCACGGTTGGAAGTAAGTTAGAATGGTTATATGTTACAAGCCTCAATGAGGACATTTTATCAAAACAAATAATTGGACGTATGCAACACGTGAAGAATTGAATGATTGCAGAGCGAGAACCTCTGGCCATTCCAAGCTTTGAGATCGATTCAGCGTTAGAAATACAACAAATAACCTGTCATATCGTTTCATACTTGGTAGAAAATGAATAGTTCTCATGATAGTTTGATTAGAACACTTCTCATTTTACAATAGGAATATTTTTGCCAGACAATGAACTGAATACTTCCTTTTCACATTTTCTAATAAACGCAAGTCAATTCCATACAATAATTATATTGTTAAATCTAATTTCCTCTGACTTACAAATTTATTACAGTATGCAGTGATGAAATGGTACTAAAATTCAAAGGTGGTCCGTTGGTGATGAGTCAAGACGAACGTCTTGCATCCGTTGCTGGATGCAAATATGTTGATAACGTTATAGATCATGGAATGTTTTATCCAACTATTGAGTTACTAGATAAACTGCAGGTATCGTTATACAGCTCGTAGACATCACCATTTCACTGAGGCTGTGACTCTTCAATTAGTTTTTCCAATAATACTCTTATGTTAACATTATTATACATCGTGGAAAAGCTCAGTACATATTCATATATGTACAATACCTCATTTATACTTATATTAACTCATCTTCCTCTTATAAATTAAATTCAATACATTTTAACAAAATGTATCTTGTATAGGGACAATGGACTTCACATTCGAGCTTTCTAACGTAATCAACATATTATTAAAGGCTGATCTGATTGCGCATGACAACATTCCTTACCTAGTAGCTGGCAGTGTGGATTGCTTCAAGCTATTCAAGGAAAGTGATCGTTTTCTACCCACTCAGAGTTAAGTTCAAAATTACAGTTACATCGGACGTTTTATGAAATGGAACGGTCCACTCTTCCAATATTCAAAATACCTGATCTGTAAAGCATGACATGAGGGAAAAATCACGGTCATTAAGAACATACTGGAATATTGCTTTCAGAACGGAAGGTATTTCTACAACCGATCTCATTCAACGAATTCTGAATCAGAGTGAGAAATTCCGTGAACGGAATATTGCACGTGACAAATATGGTTAAGTTACTGAGCAATCGTACTGCCACTATTCAAATTTCTCATTCCAATATGAATTACTGAAATAAACGCCTATGAAAAAAACCGTTTAAACCATATATTTATAAAAATTTACTTTAGATTTAGATTTTTTTTAGATTTACAGGTGTCCTACTGTCCTCCCTTTCCAAATTATGAATATAAGATAAGAAGTATTTATAAAGCCAAATAGTCAACAAAAAGCTACCGATACGACGTCTGATTCACATAGAGCAACATCCCAGAAAGTATCCTCAGAACCTTAAAACCACTATTAAGAAGTGGAAGGTAAAATGATTTGTGGTAATCATGTATTAGTCATTTCTTTGAAGCAGAACGGATTCCGAGAGCTTATTGCCCTTTATCCAAGAATGGGTCGCAATAGCAGCACAGTGGTGTAGGCACCACTATGACACACAGACCAGTTATGTTTTTACCAACTATGACAAGCTATATTGTACGTTTACAATTCTTCAGTTGGTATCTCTACAATACAATGAAGCTTGGAGCACACCGTTTTAATGAATCTCTCCGTAATGAAGCTTCATATGATTTAGTCCTAGGCTTTTATTGCTACTGTGTATCGTTACTGTAACTACGTTCACATTCTTCCTACATCCAACATGTATACTACATAAAAACTTTTTACAAAAGCATCTGCTGATCAATGTGAAAAAAATTTAAAAAAACTTGAATCAACTGATAAGATGAGACATTGATTATTAATTCTTGCAAGATGCGCCTACGCACTCATGTTCAACATTATATTGTGGAAAGTGAAGAAAAAGTTAGTACAATTCATGTGTCCCGATCTAATACGGCAAACCCACATAGGTTTCGCAAAAACAATAATCACAGTGGAAACATTGAATAAAGTAACTAAATGCCAATTAAAATCTTTAATTAACATCGCACATGACTCACAGAACGTTTGAAATCACCTACATGCCAACAGTATCTACTTAATTGTAGATTTCTTCACAGTATTATACATTTCGAGCTAAATTTGAACAAATACATTTCATAAAACAGATGAAATAAAGTAATACAACATAAGGTACCACTGAACAAAAACGAGAAAGATGTTCAGAACACTCGATGCTAAGAATTTTTGCATGTAGATGGATATAAATATGCAAATTACAATTAGAATTTGAACAGAAATGATAATGAAAGTACTATGCAAAAAATTTTCTAAAGTGAGCAAGTGGAGACCCACAATTACACAACTTCTCTGAAAGAAGCGCGCTCAAAAGCTGCAGAGGATTATCGCCACTAAAAACAGCTCAAAGTATGCAATCAAAACATAAACAGAATTTTCCATCAGCATTTTAAAACTATAAAATGAATATTAATCAGGTGAAGCGTAAAGACAAAAAAGCTGTTGGTTTCCCAATCACTATCATCAAGTGATTGTACTATGCCTTTTTAACAATTAGAAAACACTGGTTGGCATTGGCTGATATTGATGGTGATCCTCAACAAACATTGACAAACCTAGTGTCATAATTTAATAATCCCACGTCTACAAAAAAAGAAGCGGTAACACTATTTCCTACAATTTATTTTCGTACGAGAGCACCATCAAGAAAGAGGCGAAACGTAGCGACCAACCAATTTAGTACTAAGAGATGTTTATTAGAAAGGAACCTAAGAGCGCACTGATTAAGGATAAACAATGCTTAGTCGAAAAATAGCCCTAAATCTTAAAAATAACTACAGATCAGAGAAAAACTATTATTTCTAATTCAAAAAGAGCACTTTTGCATTGTGATTCCATTCTTAAATTAGACAAATTTCAAAAAATAATCCAAAAATATCTTCAAACAAATAATTTCAAAGGGTAAAGCTACAGACGACAAACAAATACCAACAGGCCTGCGTAGAAAAATGATGTGGATGCATGGCACAACTGAATCTATGATTCAGTCAATCAAAGAAATCTGGGCAAAACCTGTCAACGTCCGCTCGTCAGGAATCTAGAATGAATTGTCGGAACTACATAAACAATCTGCCAAATTAAGCAGAAGATTGAAGAAAATTTCACTTATCTTCCACTAAAAGTGAAAACTTCGACAAACACTCACCTCATTATACACATGATTTACCGGTCAAGTATTACAAACACTCAATAGCAAACGACACGAACTTTGTTGAATGACAAAAAAGCGACCGAACAATAAGAAAAACCAGAACATAAGTTAATTCAAAGAAAAACCCAAATATTGAAAATTTCAAACTGTATTTCATAAACACTCACTTCATTTGGAGCCACACCTGAGTTTAGCGCAAAAGTTACCGAGCGTTTATCACTTTTTTGTTCAGCAAGGTCAATTAGCTTTTGAAGATTGGCTGCGACAATAACCAAGTCATGACAGTCTATCAACTCAGCTGTTACTAGCTCATGTGCAATTCCTTCCACTACAAATGGCAATTTCATCAGTGACAAATAGCAAAGAAAGTTTTGTTTTCACACTCTATAAACTCTTGAACAACAACATTTATCAATATCCTGTATATTAACAATAGCGGTCTGTGAATTTTATTCAGTTTAAAGATATTATACCAATGTCATTTATGCAATAGAAGACTTCATATCCCATGAAATTGTGGAACTTCGTTAGGTAATAATAAGATAGATTTGTCTCACACCCTTTCTTTTCAAAAAACAAACATAATAGTATTGTTATTTAAAAATTGCTCTAAAGTTATAATCAGTCCGAACGACCGCTGCAATCTATTCGTAAGAGATTCCGAATATATTTGCATGAACATAATTTCCAAATAGCCTTTCAGAAACTAATGGAACTTCATACACATAATTATTTTTTGACTGCAGTTTAGTGGTTTCACTAACAAAAAATAATAAAAACAGCTGAATAATTCCCAAAAGTCAGAATAGTTTCAAATAAATTATTATACTTCTATTCCAAATTATTCAATACATTCATTGGTTCTAAGAGCCAAATTCCTAGAGTATGCTTAAGGAAGAATAAAAAGCAAAATCATACTGAGTAATGTAAAAAATGAGAAAGTTGTCATGTCACAGAAGTACAAATGTACAATGAATCAATAATAGTAAAATCAGATATTGATAACCACATTAATATAAAAGAGTAGTGAAAGCAAGGATGAAATGATAAAATGGTGATAATAATAACAGAGAAACTCCATTACCTGTGTCAGCAGTCCGCGTATAATCAAATTTGATGTCATTCAATTCGCGTTGTTGATTCCTCACACGCAAAACCTATGAATGAAAACTTATGATAAAATTTGACAAATACATGCTTTACAAAAAACACCTTTTCCATTCATCCAATTCTACACTAATGTATAAGCAATTTTTCTTTGTTCACTACCAAAGACATCTGCTGACAGCCAGCGTTCTGTTCAAACAAAGGTTCAAGAATACGAAACACGTTTGTAGCAAAACTTTACGCCATTTAGGTAGCCTTTAGAATTTGGAAGAAATGAAAATATTGGAAATTTTCTAACTAGTACTGAAATTTATACAAGACTTTGAACATACAAGATTGAGTGTTTCTCCAGGAGCAGAAACATCTTCAGTTCGTGATTCAGCAATCATGGACCGCTTGGCCGCATGCAAGTCGTCTTCATCACTCGATTCGCTACCTACCGGTGAATCATACTCGAACTCCCAATTTCCATCTTTGTCCTTTCGTAGTTTACCGGATGCCACCGAAAGAAACAAATGCTTTAGAACTCCATTATTTTAACGATTAAACAAGATTTATATGGTTTTGTTGGATGATTGTTATGACATCAAAGACAATGATGTCTATGCCCTTTTCCTACCCTTCTTCTCTTATCTTTGTTAGAGTATTTTCATCTATCGTTCTCTCTGCAATGTGATAGGAGTGTGCGAAACCTAATATTTCACCAGTTCCCACTGTGTATAAAAAAGAAATAAATAATGAAAACTAAATGACCGGTGTGAAAAAAACCTACCTTTTTCGCATTATGATGACTGATGACAGGTACAGTAGCAAGATTTTCTATTAATGAGTGAACCAGATATTTCTTATCCTTAGCCTTTTTGAAGAAAGAATACTTGAGAAGCTCAGAAGCCGTTGGACGTTTAATGGGATCTTTCTATATTGTCAAATGTTAATGCACTTTTTATGTGATATGGTTGTATTAACATCATTGCAATGAATTTTATTTAAATTTTAAATACAATAAGAAATATTGCGATAAACAACGAACTTGGAGACAATCTTTGATTAAAGCACGAAACGACTTTCCATAAGCTTTATATTGGTCTTTTCGTTCGGCATTTGTTTCCAGAGTAGGTGGATCATTTTGTAATGTGAGCATCAACACCTGATAAACCGTTGTAATTTGAAAGTAAAAACCTATTCTAAGAACAAAAACAATAATTAACCTTCATTGGCGGAAACTTATGGTATGGTGCGGTTCCAGTAGCCAGTTCTATAGCAAGAATACCCAAACTCCAAATATCAGCTTTGAAGTCGTATCCTTGAACTTGTTCCATTACTTCTGGAGCCATCCTAAAGACAATTATTAGATCATCTTGTATGTCAGAAAACTACTCCCCAAAACAAGTCCCTTCTATCCCGGCGCGCGCCGCACCCGATTACCACCCTACCATACCCGTTAATCCCATCCCATTTCAAAAAATGTAGACGTTCTTTTTCATTTCGTTGGAATATGGAAGCGAAATGCTAATTAAATATTAATTTAAAGAACCAACCGACGACATGAACAAAAACGCCCACGTCTAACCCCCTACCGTTAACCCCGAATCAACGAGGCCAAAACCCACCAGCAAGGTGTGCCGACGAATGTGTGACGAACCTTCTGAAACGCAAACATGTGTTACACGACAAAAGACCGACCTTGAAGCTCAGTCCGAATGCATAATGGAGGATTAATAAGGAGGAAAGAGACGGACGTCGAGTAAATGTTTCCTTTTATCGAATACAAAAGCGTTTCCAACGACACCATCTCTCAGTCCACCTTATTTATACTCCATAAATATCAGTGACGAAATTTAAAAATCTTCAAAAAAATTACTGCATCATGAAGAACATAAACATGACTGGTTCATTAAAATCTCAGAAGCTTAATATTTTGAACATATATTTTTAAAAATGCAATGCAAAATGCTTGTTAACTTATAACATTAGGTAAGCAAGCAATTGAAAGGTCAATGAGCATCACAGAAGAAAGAAATATGAGGAAACTTATTCAAGTAATGAATCATCTCTAGTTGGCTATTCTAAAGTACATTTCGTTTTTAATAAGTTAGCTAGCTAACGCGCTTTACATAAAATGAAAATGAGGTGTGCAAGGAACAAAGAGCCTTTACAGATTCATACCACATTTAACGGACAGAGACCGCGCAAAAAAAGCTAATACGTCGTACCTGACGTGAAAGATCACCACCAGAAGAAGCTAGCCAACCAGATACACCAAAATCAGCAATTTGCACAGTACCATCATCGGAAATTAGAATATTACCCGCCTAAAAACCAAACATTCCACTGCAAATGTTAATCTATCGTTCAATGATTACTGACGGCAATATTTATGTTTTGTCAATCTGTAGTCAATCGAAAGCTACGTACTCAGTAGTGCTCACACATACTGAAGAATGAAAAAAACTGCATTTTTAGAATCATCTAACACTGTGTACTAATTTCGATCACATATGAATTTAACTACAACATGAGTGTGAAACAATAAGAAAAATCAAGCAGTTTGCACCTGCATTTGCTCGTTACGTAGTAAATAACAAACCACCTTTATATCACGATGAATCTGCCCACTAGAATGAAAATAGTCAAGACCTTTCAATACTTCACGCAAAACAGTTGCAATAGTTGTTTCATCTAATACACCATACATAGCCTGTTCTTTGCCAATTGCCTGTAAAAGGATTGAAACACATGTTAACAAATTATATATTCAATGCATTCAATTCAAAAACATTACTTGAAAGCTAGATTAGTGCAGCAACAGCGTCCCAAGAGTCCACACACTACTTCGTGGTTAATTTCGAATGGTATTGTTAATTAGCTAATAATTTTAAAATAATGGGACTGCTTCAAATAACTACAATATCAGACCCATACAATTAGAATGACGCAAACTAGTTTAATATTGATTGGAAGACCTACCTTTATTTTCCTTTTTAGTATGTCGAGCATAGATCCACTATTTAATAGCCGCATTACGACCCATAGTTCTTCACCGACAACAAACGACGTGTGATAGCTTACAACATTTGGATGTGCACATAACGACATAGCCTCAAAAGAAACCATGTACTACTACGTAATTTTTGACACGATACACACCTGCACCATACACAAGCACTGGTAGTATCGACCGAAATCAATTTGAAAATTTTGGTTTTTTAAGACAATTGCAGGAACATAGTGACTACAAAACCAACTTGTATCTCATGACTGAGCTCATCGACTGAGGTCTGACACTTTTCCAAATTTATACACTTGATAGCACATCTTTCATTTCGTGGAATGCACATCGCCTATTACAAAAATAGAAAGATAGCGACATAAAAGAAATACCGCATGGATCCACATACACATGATGAAATGCTAATCTACATAACTTGAATTTCGAATTTGAGCATAAATAACTAAAATACATAAAAAGCATAAAAATACAAGAGTGGCCCAACACACCCCTTATCTTAATCAAAGTAACAATGGATCGTTAAACGCAATCAAACGAACACACCTTATAAACAGTGGCTGTGGCTCCCACACCGATTGCATCTTCTAATAAATAATTTTCCTTCCGATTTGGCCACAACGATGTTGTGTGATGAACACCTGCTGATTGTTGCTGGCCGATGGGAGTCATACCACCCTCTCCTGTTATCGCTGACTGACTTGAGTTCACCGGAGACTGTTGCTGTCGATAAAGTGTTTCTCTGGAGCCGCTACTGATGATAGTATTGGTAGAACCGCCTGCAGCAACAACGCCACCGTCTCCTTCATTCGACCCCATCTGAAACCTATTATACAAGATCCAACTTCAACTGATTCGATAGCAAATAAATCGAACCATTGATTTAGAATATGCTACTCACTAGTAATAATAAAGTGATGGATCATGAGAAAGCAATATAAGTAAAAGATTACTAGCGTACAAAAAAATCTATGTCATGGAATAATTATCAAGAAACCGGTTTGAACAGCTAACTTCAGAACACTTATTTTCAAAACATAGTCATACAGATTATATGATATTTCCACCAATGTAATGCAATATCAATTTTCAATGCTTCTATAGATGAGCGGAAAATAACACACCGAGCAATAACAAAAAACTTCTTCACCACCCAAGAGAGTTGAAAAAATGAATAAATAACAACACATGACATACGTTCTCACTACGAGTATACACAAAACAAACAAAACGTATACTTATGGCGTAAAATTTATGAATGTCTCCGCAACACCGCTTGCACAACACGTGCTCATGTAACGTAAACAGAATCAAATACCATCAGCCTTCAATCTTGATCAAAGTGTTATTGTATTTAACGATAGATAAACTCGTGTACGAGTTACCAGATTCACCATACTCTTCTATATTCAGATAGTGAATGTTTTCCTCAATAGACTTATATGGACTCGCACATTTATTACAACAGAAAACATAGTTATAACATATTTAAAAGACACGACACTACTCATTGTTTTATGAGGGAACAAGACTAGATAAGTATGAGAACACTAAAATATATTTGTAACTTACCCTACATTCAGTCTAAACCAGGAAGACAAAATGTTAGCGATTACAATTCACTTTTGAAAAACAAGAATGCATTATATTTAAAGCTCAAGAAATCGCTATTTCAATGGTCCTGATGTTAACAACACCACGCAGAGAATCTTCCTTCTTTTAATTAGATCGAATTGTGAGATATACGCTCTTACATATACTAACACAACCTCGTACTGAAACAAATTCCAGATCTTTGTCGGAATAAATCGGACAATACCACATGGTGAAACCACATCCATAAAACTCGTTAAAGAGTTCATAATGACAAAAATAATTTGCCACATTTTAAAATTGACATAAAAAAGACTGTTTATTATCCTGTAATCTCTTATGTAAAAACAAAGATGCTCGATACTTAGGTAAGCTCAGCGAGAGCAGATATTTACACGCACCTCAAAAACATTCGGTTTTGTTTGTGAATGACATCTCCTGATCTTATTTCGTATAGATGCGTTGTTGATCCTTCGAATTAAATCCATCGAAATCCTCTTACAATGTTAGAAGACTTATCCCTTTCAAAGCAGACAAGAAACCGGTGACTTTAGGCAAACGAGTGGATAAAATGACTAGACGACCAGATCCTACGTATGTGTATACGTTGAGTATGACGGGACTACTGATAATGATTTACAGTTACATTTGCCACGTATGCTTTATTCTCCACTAGCCAATCTTAATTTGGTGATATGCCAATATGTATTATAGGAACAGGTACCAACTCCTGAGTGGTGAAAACATCTACCATAAAACCCATTAAGGAGGTCATATCGACAAAAATTAGGGGATAATTTGCCACATTTTATTATTAACATATGAAGGACTGTTTATTGTCATGTAATCACTTATGTAAAAAACAAAAATGCTCCGTACTAAGGTAAGTTCAATGGGGCAGATATTTACACGCACCTGAAAAACGTTCTGTATTGTTTGTGAATAACATCTTCTACTTTATATGTGAGAGCAAATCGAAGTGTTTTTTCTGCGATCTCTCTTTCCACATGAGAAATACCATCGAGAGAAAGAACTATGTTTCTTTGATAACATGGCTTTGGAATTTGGTTATTCATGGATAGATATAGCTAAACACCAGAAAGCAATTATCGCATTACTTGTCATAAATTTCATATGCTCGACTTCGAGCCGAACAATTTGAATTGCTTGGTTATTTTCTATTGCTTGATTCAGAAAACAAAACAATCGTCGATTTACCTGTAGCAGGGTGCCACGGTCGTTTTGCACAATGCCAATCCACTTATTTGTTGATGTTTGCCAAGCACTTGATGCTCATAAATCCCACACAATGTCTAGTTAGTGTCGTGATAAGCGCAATCCGACTGTTTATGATTCCTCCACTTTATTCTACATCAGAAGTTCAACAATGGCTTTCACAACAAAGCTACCCAACATAATAGAAGCAGCACTGTTATAGGATTTTATCACATAAATGCTTTGCAATTCACTCATAATTATTGGTACATGCGAAACAGGTTGTAATATTATTATGTGGAGAAGTTCAAAGTTTTAAGGTCTCGAACATTTCCACGTATTAACAGCCTACCTAATTTTGATGACTTGTCATACGTTAACATAAATCGGACAAGCAAAGCATCTGGGAAAAATCACTATTATCAACTATTACTCACCGAACGACACAACTAATGAGGTAGAATAAGACTCTTTTATCACCGGTTTTCGAGATAGTTAAACGCAGTAATAAGCCTTATTGCAATTTTGTTGAGAAATTTAGCGCCAGATGGGTAAGTCCAACAAAGAGTTGATACAGGATTTGAAAATTTGGATTAAGAGGGTCTTAGGATCTTTATTCCATAATAATCGGTCTTCCTACTGCTTGCCTTTAGCATGATGTTACGAAAGAGTAAAAGCAAGAATAAAAATAAACGATCGCTCTTTTGTGATGTAGAAGTCGAAATCTCAGAGCACATTATTAAAGACATGCTAGTACTTGCTATTGGTGGAGCAATCAAATAAAATAAAACATCGAGAGATGAGAAATAATCCTTGAAACATTATATCGCAACAACCTGAAAAAAGTGAGACGTCAATTGAGCGATTGAGCAAAACGTGGGACACATAGTGCTCATAAGTAGCAATAATGCGAAGACAACCAGCCAACCGAAACACGTATTCCATCAAACAGCGTAAATTTTGAAATGCTTTTGCATTTGCACTTTTTTTTTCAAATTTCATCTCCACCTTGGAAGCTCTCATATGTTTTACTTAGCAAAGCGTTTTTCGTTTGAAAGAGTTATAAAAACAGTTCTACTACTAGAACGTAATCAACCATCTAATTCTCTACTTCGCTATAGATTGCCCTTTGAAATGAATATCAACTATAAAGATCATTCCAACCAAAGTAATTATAGTGAGATCATAACACGATGCATCAGCCTTATTCAAAAATAAAGAAAAAAAAACACGATTAAAGGACAAAATCTCTAATACAATAGTGCAAAAGTGGTACGTCGCCGGAATGGACCGTGACATAAAGTTACTCAAACACGAGATGTTAGAAACTTTATTTATAGATATTAAAAGACGAAATAAAACAGGATCTTTGAACTTATGTAGATAGAATCTAGGCAAAATTTTATAAAGTTGAATGTGAAAAACTGATCTATTAGTGATTATCACGATATCCTAGTAATGCATATATGAGAATAATGACGTAGCAAAAGGTATTTGCCTAAAAGGAACAAAAACAACATATGACATCAAATGGCTCAAGAAACAATCACGGAACATTCCTTAGCCTTCGTTAGACTCCTAAAGTTGTTCCTCAAATTCTCTACCATTACGCAATGATTTTATATGCTAGAAAACCATCAAAATTGAGTAATTTCTGCTGTGGATTTTTTATAAACTTTAAAAATGCATTTTTTTCGTACGAAGATGATATACTAATTGGAACAGTACAATCAAAAGTAACAAACAACATTCAATCAAAATTTGTTTTACAAATAACCAGCAATGAATATAAACGGAATGTTGAGTTCATCTTTCCACATCCATCTTATGGCTGCTGTTTTAATCTAGCGACCAACTCGTTTAGAACTTGTATTTGTGCCTGAAATCAAGATCAAAATTGGCCGTGGATCGATATAACACTCATTAATGTTACCATATACTACGAACTTCATCAGGCAGCACTACTACCATTAAAATTTGTACCGATTATTTTTTAAAATAGTGTTCATACAAATACAGCTTTACAACAACTATACAAATAGTCTTCACACATAGATCGACAGTATTGTTCTCGAATTAATAACGTAATTAATATGCGTATGTGAACATTTCCTTTATAATGAACACAACATTAACACTAAACCATTAACATATATTATAATAATCTCTCTCAAAATTATTAGGCTTTGAATTAAGAGATGTTACAGTACTCTTCAAAGTGTTGGATTCAAAAAAAAAAAACAGTTTAATGAAAGTAATTTCGCCTCTCTATGTTGCTTGTTGGTAGATTACTGGTATTCGCATCAGAAATTAAACAGCTAATACATTTTAACAATTCTAAGCAATATAATGTAACAAATTCCTCCTCGTTGATATACCGTGTACTAAGCCTATAATGGAATAAGATTTAAATAACTTATAAAATTTATATTAGATAAAAAACAGATGGAAAACATCAGAAAATGAGGATATGTCACTTATTCTCCCTTAGCAAGACAGAAGTAAAACAAATAAGTTGTTATAGGTATAGCAACATTTCTTATATAGGTAATATGCAAAATAAGCTCATTATCTCAGAAAACATAAAAAACGAAGAAATATAATCAATGATAACTTATTATTATACGTACTACCACTTATAATGAATAATGTGTGATAGTATTGAAATCATTCACACTATGCTTGCTTTTTCGGACAAACACAATGAACATTTTCTATCGATGTTTATCTTGTCTAGTTTTCTTCACATTCTAGATTCAAAAAAGTCCTTCTGATCAAGAAGATAAGTTTTGAAACCCAATACTATTTGAACTGTTTCGTTCATAATAATAAAAAATCACCTCATAACAGATTCAATCTCGCTAAATTTGTATTCAAAACTGCCCCATGCATGTCGTTTGGGATAAAAGCTACTGGAAATTTACTTCCCTATGCTTTGATAAGCTTAGGCATTGATCAACTTTTGTGACATGATGCACCTACGCATTCGTATTCAGTGTGATATCGTGGATGGTTGAATAAGAACCTGGTCTACATTTTGCCTTGAGTTGACCACTCTTCACCAATTCAGTGCTGTTCATCTTACCAAAATTCTCCAAAATTCATCTCTCTCTAGCACCAATTTAGCTATCTCAGAGGGCTCTGTGAGCCTGAGAAACGGCCACGACCTGATTACTAAAGGCCTGTGTGTCAATGTGGCACATCCACCGCTGCCCCACTACGCCTCCAAATTCGCTTAAAGAAGAAGAAAGAAGCTTTTTGAAGAAGGTTTAAATATACATACCTTAGCATGTTTAATCTCCAAATCAGCAAGATCCGCAAGATTTCTTTTGAAAGCTAAAACCCGGCGCTTCTTCAAGTCTTTCAGTTCAGTTCTTGTCCAATGCACTAATATCCTCAAATTTCTTGCACGCTTCCTGTTGCTCTGTTTCAGCCTAAATTATTTCATATAATCATGGATGACAATTATAGCAATGTCTACAATGTTTTAAATTGTCCTAATGTGACTTCTGTAGCTAAATTTTCAACTTAATTCATGTTACTAAAAGTGTGATGACATGTTAAAACAGCCTGACATGTAACTAAAAATGCCTTTAATTCAGAAATAATTTTTTAAAAGATGATAAGCTTTGAGATAAAATCATGTTTTTCAAATGGTAATAAATCAAAGTTCGTTCAGACAAATTTAGGATAAGATTAGGCACTGGCATAATCTATCACTTAGTGAAGATGCGTCACTCATTCGTCTTGATATTATAGTGGAGTTGTTTGCATGCAACTGGTCTATAGAATGACATGACACGTTTGCTGCCAAGTTAGTGCTGCTTACCTTCCCAAATTATTAAAGTATGAAGTCCCCAACCCCTGAAGGATAGAAAGCATAGCTTGCTTTGAGGAGGGCACGAATCCAGGCATACTGTATTCAAGTATGCGCGTCATTGTTTTTTCTTCTATCACCGCACTAAAGCGCATAACCTCCGATGGAAAAAATTAAATAGTAATGAAAAACGCGGTCGAGAATTTTCATTCAGCAGTATTAAACTAGAATTTCAACGCGGTCGAGAATTTCCATTCAGCAGTATTAAACTAGAATTTCAACAATCTTTCCTTTCTTTTTTTTCTTTTCACATATTTCGCATTGTACCTTAGGAATATCCTTGTTGCGACCGCGTGCACGCTCGAGGTTTTTGTTAGCAGCTTCATAATTGGCAAGACATCTCATGCGACGATACAGCAGGTCCTGAATCACGAAATTCAGAAGCGTGATGATCTTCAAATATAACAGCGATGGTCAAGCGTTAATCAGTTCAATAAAACAGAGCACACAAAACGTCGAAATTCGGAAAAACGAGGATTTCAAAATAAGCTTACAAATCGATATTCGAAAAAAAAACTTCGTGATTTAGTCTCGCCCGATCCACCTGGACAACTGTTTTACAGATTATTAGTTTGCAGAAAAAGGAAAGTTTATTATGTTTCTTTGTAAATCCAAACAAATGGTTAACACAACGAACGAGAATTGAGCGGTGATAGAGACTATCATAATAAGATCGCACCACTCTGAACAAAACCTTTCGCGCAAATCACCGCGCCATAACACAAAAATTTTGCATAGTTACTATGAAGGCAAAAGTGATACTCACAACTGTGATAGATTTTATCATCAAGCAATGGATTTTGGTCAGTTAAAGCATCTGATTGTTAATAGAATTTGAGGAATCATGAAAAAAACATTGCTCTATCTATTCGAGTTCGAATAATAATTGTCAAGAACTATACAATTTCTGATATCAGATGATACGCTTAGGAAATGGTAGAATTTTTCTATTTTCCTAAAATTACGACAAAAAACAAGCAGATTTCGATAATACGATAAACGAAATGGCGCCACTTGAACTTTTCTGGTCCAAAAGCAGACCTCGAGGAAAAAAATGATTCTCAATAGATTGCCATGTGTTTTCAGTTATACTTGAATTAAATATGCTCAAGATGAAACGTTTTTTCCCTCTTTTTGACAACTTTCAATTGCAAGTAAACGAGATTAGAAATCACTACAATAAACAACGAATAATCATTGATATTGAAAAACAGTAGCACGAGTAGGAATCGATTAGCAGTAGAACATTACCAAATAACGAAACACCAACTATACGGCGAAACGGCCCATTTCACCCCACTATCGGTATGTCTTTTGCATGAATTCATCATATCAATCCCGTCTCGTCAGACTATCAGCACACAAACAAAGAATGACGTTCCCGTATCGATTTAGCCTGGCACAAAATGTCAGTGTCAGTTTGAATGCACCGATGGTATTTCGTAATTTACATCAAGTCGTACATAACATTAAAATCGTGACGGCAATGTAAAAACTGTCATTTTCATGCTATAAAAATTTCGGTTTTATTGTAACTTTAACAAGAAGAGAGATTAGTAGAAACTAGTTGAACTTAAACTGAGGTTAAGTAAGGTTCAGGAAATGCTCCCACGACTAGGTGACTGATGACCTACATTCAATGCAACTGCACTGTGGTATACTGAATCGATTCTATAAAATGAACTATTCACGAATTTTTTGAATTGCTCAAGCCAACCATTCGTTGACTTCACGTTATCCGTCGTATTTTGAATAAAAGCAATTTCAAACAATAACCTTTTACGACCATTCATTTATTAAGCTGCTTGCCCGAGATTATTCTGGTATCAACTCACTGACTCTGAGGAATGAAAATTTAAGCCTAGGTCCAGCCTCTAACCAGCTTCTTTTTTTTAAAAACAACATAATTACAGATAGTAAAATACCATTGTAAAAATAAAAATGCAAATCATGACTATATCTAGATTTTGGGTTATCTCGTGATTATCGGCTTAACTGGATACAATGCCGATATTTTCCCGCCAAATCGTACCCATTAGTGGGCGAGTGCTGATAAGATACGCACTTAATAATGAAGTATTGAGGGAATAAAAGCAAATATAAATCTTGCTAATTAGTTACGACCTTGCATATGCAATATTTTCATTACAATCTAAGCCACTGTAAATTATGAAACAAACCAATTGTTCCTTCCGTTGGATGACAGTAACTAGAATTAAAGCATCAATTAAATAAATAAACGTATCAGAAAGAAATGATTAAGATAAATATGAATAGAATGATGTTTATGCAGCAGTCCAATATATATGCACACTATACTGATGAATATTGAAGAATATGACAGAATGAAATGGGCAAAATGGTGGAATAAAGATGAAGCGACAATTATTTCAAGAATACGAAAGCCGTAAAGACAAAATAGGTGATTTCAACTAAGATGCAACAAAAACATATTCATTAACACGAGGGAAAAACAAAAATAATTAAATACCAAGGTTTCACCTTAGCTGCCTGGGTGTCTCTCATAAAGTACATTAACGTATCCGTCAATTTTAATTCTTCATCATTTGCAGAGCGTGCTTCTACCTTAAATGCTCACTGTTTGTGATTACTTATTCGTAAACATCTTAATTAAAAGAGAAAACGAGTACGAAAATTCTGTAGAGATAAGTCTGAATGCTTAATATATGTGTATTGAATCCTAATTTCCGTTGAGTGACATCATGTCATATACAACACTTCAAATTATACGAAAAATAATCGCACCTTCTTTAGCTTGTGCATACCATCAGAAGCACGCACTTCGGTCCTTGCTAATAGTTTATCCGGTTCCCCACGTGCCATTTTCTCAAGGCAGTCACCAATCTTTGCATACGTTTCAGCAACATCTTCAAAACGTAACACAATGATAGCGATATTAAGAGTTATGATATAACAGGGTAATTGTAATAATACGAAACAAAATACGATGTATAAGTTAAGTAGTCAAGACATTTCATATTATTACTAAAAGATATTCAAAATTTGCACAAAGCTTTGTATAGAATAGTGAGAAATGACGAACTTGACTCGAAAGTAGAGAGGTCATACAAAAATATAGTCTATGAATCTGTTGAATTTTAGATAAGTCTTGCCAAAAAGTGTGCGTCCCTCATCATTTTTTCTTATACATGTGTCGCTTACCAATTTTTTACTGATAACAATAATACATTTTGGATGCAAAATCAATTTTTCAGAGAACTATTCATGGACAGCGACCACAGTACAAAATTCGTAAACTTGGAGATGTTTTGAAGAACTCGATCCTTAGTCTTACAAATATCCGAAAATTTCTAATTTCGCAAATGTAAATTTCATTTCCTTCGAAAAAAAAAGAAAAAATTTCCTTTTCATTATCGCACTAAATACATATTTCAAAGCAAATTTTTGCTTCACTACAAATCATCAATACCTAAAACTAAAACTACCTACAACCTAGTAGAATTTTGTTACAACGTATTATTTAATAATAAACACCTATATTTACGATGAGACACATTCCCTATACAAATGGACAACGGAATATACGTCACTGGGAAGGCAAAATATTTTTAGAAACGATTCTTATCTATATAATGTCAATTTGTACAACATTATACCGTTTCACGAGATCAAGCTTCTCCAACCACTGCACACACTGATAAGTTCTGCTATTCGGATCGCTACAGTCAATTTTCCGGGATTATGAAACGCACGCTACACAAGATCTAATGAAGTGGAACCATTTTGCAATTTTAGATATAGTAGAGTACTTCTTCTAACTTCTGGGACAGTACTTCTTCTAACTTCTGGGACAAAGAACTTCATCTTCTACTTTTCCACATAAAGATACTTTTTAATTACACTGGAGATCTATTTAAATACTATGAACAATCTGAAACTTGCGTATCTGTGACAACACTGAAAACAAGGAGATATTATTTTGAGGAAAATGACAACAATGTCAGAAAATTCCCATAAGTTAATGACATATTCGCAGTTGATAGTACCGACACCCAAGGTTAATGAAAATTGTACAAGTGTAGTAATGACATTAGATTTGATGACTTAATTTCTTTAACATTATGCCTCTATGGACTTTAGAACTATTCTTGGAAAAATGCCATACTAATCTGTCAAAGAAATGATTTTATAAACTCATTAAAGTGTACTGTTATATGTGATACTCTATTCACATAATACAATGTCTAAGTTTTTCTTATCACTTTTACCACTGATTTTAGCAGTGTGTTGGAAAAATTGGAGAATAATGTTTCCTACCAAATAAAACCTTTAACAATATTGTAATGTACTTCTCATGGAAACGTGGCGCAGTGGCGGTGTAGCGACAATGAAACGCAGGCCCGAACCAAGTTCACAGATGCCCCCAAACCTAACAAGCCTGATATACCACCGGATTCAGTAAATTGGTACCAATAAAAATCTGGGTAAGATAACTAGCCTTGACTTGCTGAAGATTGGTCAATTTAAGTCACTCTACAGATGATGCAATCACCCGGAGGATACTACCTCGAACACTGATGCGTAGGCGCACCACGCTATAGGGAAAAAATCGCTATTGTTCAAAGCGAAAACTTATCTTTTCAGCAGTAAAATCATATTTCAAAGAGCACAGAAAAAACTAGTCGGATTGCTTACTTTTGCGAAGTTTCACCAATTTCTCAGCTTTCGAAGCTGCCTCCTTGATGTGTGTATTGTATTCCAGCAAATAGTTTCGCTCATTCTCAAAGAAATCGTCAACATCCCTCTAAAAAAACCATGATGTTAAAAAGGAAATATACTTCACAAATACAAGAAAATAAATTAAACTAAAATAAATCATGGAATGTTAGAATCAGCATAAAGCATAAGTTCCGAGAAAAAGCATGCACAATTTTGATAGTAACAACATATGCCTTTAATTAACTCGGATAGCTTGGGCAGTGATGTTGTACAATTGAGAAAAACATTGACCAACCTGTCCAGAAAGCAGAACCTCGTCTGCCGACTGTGTAAAACGTTTCCATAGATACTCCACCACTTCCTTTTTATTTTTTCCCCGCACAGATAACTGAAATGTACTACTTAATAATCTGAAATAAAGTTTCAAGAAAACAAACTCAACCTATTAGCAACTCTCAACTTATTCGTACTAAGTGCAGAGAAAAAGTGGTGAAACACCTTAATACCTATCCTATGTTCTGTACCTGATAATATGACAAATATAACAAGTGGTATTATAAGACAAATGTATTATGAACACAGACTGGACAGATGAGATAGCATTAGACAAATCTGTAGTACAAAAATACTTCATTAGATTCATTTGAACAACACAAAAAACAAAAAAAAAAAAAAAACTCTGTATTACCTTCAAACACTTTAGTTATAAACTATTAAAGATAACAATGATAACAGAGAGTGTACGCTTGAGGAAACACGCATTGTAGTAATTGCACTTATGAAATTACGGAAAAAATAGTCTAAGGTTCAGATGCACTGGCTGTGAGATTTGAATGCCCCTTATTCATATTTACAACCATACTAGACTATATTCCCACCTTTAAGCTATGAAACTGATTATTATGAATACTGCTAGTCACATAAATACAAACAAATTATTACGAAATTTTTACGCAACATGGAAGAACAAATGTGGAATTTGAAAAAAGTTTCTATAAAAAAACATGCTTATAAGAAATAAGAACTAATACGTTCAAATGCAGATGCTTCGTTAAGCGGTATCGCTCCTGCCAATCGATGCATCCTCAACTAATGCGCAGAAAATATGAACTAAGTTCTCCCAAGCACCACTATAATAGGGAGCTAAAGGATAAAATGTAAAAAAAAAACAAGTAACAAAGAATTTCGCTGATTCGAGATTCGTTTCACAAGAAGCGAATGTGACAGATCAGAAACGAAGTGAGCACCGCAAGTGAACCATTTGGGTACCAGCTCATAAAACCTGTAGATGTTATGTCATCCGAATATCATTAAAACTTATAGAATGGATTTCAAAAGAGAAATTTAACATCACCAATTATAAGGCCGTAAAACGAATAATATGAGTGTTTTGACTGAAATCTGATTCACGTTTAACCGCTGCCGAATTTTAATAGTATCAGAAACATTTTAAAAATTGTTCTAAGCAATAGAGAAGCGGGAGAGCAATAGAACAAGTAACGAAGTAAAAAAAATTTCACCGCATATTTGAGGTCTACGAATCAGTGTATGTATCAGTAACAATTTTGAAAAAAGCTTCTCGTACAGTCATGATTTCAGCTGGATTGAGTGGTTTTGGAATGAACACAAGGCAACCGCCTTCTTGTATGGAATCCACTGACGATGACTGAGTGGATTGTTGTTGTTTCATTGTTATGTGTTTCAATTCAGGCTTCGATTCCCGTTTCACTTTCAACGAGATTGTTCTTGATTGACTTAGTTGGGCCGCCTGAGAACTTTGAGTCCCAGCCAAAGAACGAAAAGATTGACATCCTTGACATCTGTACGCCCAATAAGAACGCGTTTCCCCTTTGAACTTTCCTTGACGCAAAGTAATTTTCATTCGCGAATCACAGCGGCGACATGTAATGACGTCAAGATAAATGTCACTGATACCTTCACGAATAAGACGTCTAACAAAACATCGCCCATCATCAAACAAATACGAATTACGAGCCGTTTGCATTTGTGCAGTGCGCTGAAATAAGTCCAAATCCAACGAATTTTTTTGTGGTGATGACATACTAATCAATGATTCTTGCAAACACCAAATATTTTTCTTTGAAAAGAAAAGGATACTCAATAATAACGACATTATTGTACTGCATTACTATAAATAATGAGAGAACTAGAAACGAAATGACTTGACCAAACCGTTTGAATATTTAGAAGCAGAATTTCGGAAAGCATAGTTTAAAGTGCTGGAATTATAATGACCAATGGACTTAAAATATAATTTCATTAGCAAGATTTATATAACAGGATTTGCTTTACATAACGAAATGCGACTATGTTCAATTAAAATAATTTCACTTGAAATTCTCTTTTATTTCAGTGAAAATATACTTTGATGATGCATACCAAATATAACCGCGCCTTACCTCATCCTCATACTGAAGAAAGACACGAAAATTAGAATCTTGTCGAAATACCGGATGAGCCGCAATCCTCTGCAGAAATACTTCATGCATAGCGACTGTTTTCTTGAATTGTGCCAAGTAATCTCTAAATCCTACTGTTAAGAAAAAATCGATGGAACAGGAAAGTACTGAAATCGTGAAAAAAGGCAGCGATTTCCATTGCATAAAGAACAAACCAAAATATAGCAATGCAAGCTAGTAGGATGAGATTTTACAAAAGCCAAAAAGTTTTGAGATGATTAGCATTAAGCATTATAGCAACTTACAAACCACAATCATACAAAAATCTGTGATGTTGGACTCTTATTTCAGAGTGTTTGTGGTATAAAACAATTTAGCAAAAATTTCCAAAGATTAATACCCAGGATTTAAGCAGAAGTTGCTAATTAAAACAAAGATACCAGTACATTATCTACACGTACATGCGTTGCTAGTGAGCATTTGATACAAAACTGAGCACTGAAAAAGGGCAAGTGATACCCATACCTTTTTTCCTACGGTTCTCGAGAAAAGGAAAAAATCACAACGCTCTACTGTAGATTGATAAAAAATCTAAAGTTGAAACCATCGTCAGAATGAAAATTTTCAACCGATTCCCAATTGTAAATGAATATATGCATTTCAATAAAATGAATGGACGTTTCATGGAAGTGATAGAATTTACATATGGTGAATGAATCCAAAATCTAACCACTAAATGTTGCACACAGACTACATGAATCAGAAATCAATGATACAAATCCAGAGTTCAGGGTGAAAGGTTCAAGGAATTCGATGATTCAAAATCAGAGTTCAAGGGTTTGGTCCGTCTAAAAATACCATAACACGAAAAGGCATGCATTATGGTTTCCCGATCTTTGATTGATATACTTTTAATCGACCAACTTTCCGAATGCTTGTGAATTAAATGTGAGTCATGCACAAGTTACCACACTTTCTTTTAACGAATGAAATCATTTTTGGAAGCTTCCTTATCAACATGCAAGTTCGAATTCTGTCGTACAGACAGTAAAACATACGTTTCACTAAACAACATCTAAAAATATTTGTTAAAAGCTCTCACAACGGATTCCACCGAAGAGTTATTCAGTATGAAACGACAATTCGGAAAATATTAGTCTAACAATCCTGTCTTAGTTAAAAATAATGTTGCGAATGTTTTTCTTTCTTTTCCTTAACAGAAACCATATTTTAATTATATTCCATCAATATAAGAAATTTTTACATATAAATTCGTCAATCCAGTCGTGCAATATTATGGTAGACTTATTGAAGGAACACCTATTACTAGAGTAGTTCAGATCGAAATATTTGCCATAGTTATAGCAAAACCAGCACATCGAAATAGTTGTAATAAGTTCCTAGTTTAAACTACCTCCTTTTTAGAATAACTGCACTAGACATACTGTTCGAGCTCTTGCTTCATCTTTAGAAACTCCTCTTTTGTCATAGTAGCTTCTCCCTCACCAAGTTTCTGTAATTTTTCACGTGACGAATCAAAATCAGGACGAGGAGGAGCTGGAGGCACCTATAAAAGTATCTAAACGCATTTATTTGAAGTAGTCAAATAGTTACGCCTATATACAAATATGAAAGCGACTTGTCTCATGCACGTTTAGCTTTATTATTATCAGTCATATATGGAAGGTTTCAGTTCGAGATTCAACTTAGTGTTGAAATGAAGAAAGAAAAAACTATATGTCCACTAAGAGGATTGAAACATACGATGAAGCCTGCATAGCTTTCATTTTCGTCCAAAACACTATGCAACCATAAAAACTCTTCGTGTTCACGTATCACGTATGTCTCTGAACGCATGTCAGGAAGACGTGTTCGTGTATGCACTGTGTATTTGACCTAAACAACCAGTTATATTTTGAATTCACAACCAAATAAACACAGAGAGAATAGATTGGGTAGTAACTACGCAAACAAGCATTACCAAACCAAAACAAAATCTAATTTTTTCCTTGCACAATCAATATCTTTATGAATTTCCTCCAAAAACAAAATAAGACTATTTCAGCAGTAACGCAGCCTCTCATTTCCGTGTTTCAAACCATTTACCACATTTCACTCCCTCAATTAAGTATCAAAGCGATCTAGATACTAGGCTAACTAGTATATTCTGTTCTCATTGATTACTAAAAATTTTTCTATCCGAAAGTAGCTCCCTCAATATATATGCGTATATAGAGGTAAAATATATACATATCATTATATATAGGGTATACCGTGAAGTTCTGTTCGTTTTAGGAATGAAATACAAATTTTTCGTATTGTCAACAAAGTTTGTTAAATAATAGTTTCTATGATAATATAGCATATATGTAATATAATAATACAGTTTATAGTTTTTTTATTATTAATGACCTCTCACCAGAGTTAAATCAACTTGAATACCACATTTTTGAAATATGTTTCATATTATGATGCAAAAAAATCATTTTTTAATTACTTGTCTTACAAAAAAAAGGGTAACGTTTTTGTAGAGAAAAAAAAACAAATGATAGTTGGAGGGCGCTAATTCCAAAAACTATGGTGTGAAATTTACCAACTTAGTCATGCAATTTTTTGAAAATTCTCCGAAGCAGCATGTGGCCTGGCGTTATCATGATGTAGTACCATGCCTTCCTCACTGAACATCGCTGGCTTCTTTTCTTGGACTACTGTCTTTAAATTATTCATTTACTGACAACACTTCTTTAAATTGAGCTTTTCTTTCGGGTTTCAAAGCTCATAATGTACTGCTTCTCGAATGTTCCTCATATATACAACATTCTTCTAATCAGAATCAAATTTCGTTCAGAGAAGGGTTAGGCTTTCGAGGTTCACAATATGCCTTTTTCCATATGATATTTTCGTAAAAAATTCGTTTTTCATTTCCATTTATCATCCGCTTCAAGAAAGGCTCGATTTTGTTGCGAGCAAGCAGATATGTGTATATGACCTCTTGATTATTCGAATCCTTATGACTCAATTTCTGTGGCACCTTTCTCGAATATTTCCACACCAACCCTATCTTCCAAATACGGTTTTCAATTGTTTTTTTAAGCTGAATTAAGTCTTTTTGCGATCTCTAATGTTGGCAAAGAAGAATAATACTTCAACAAGTTCTTCCCACATCGTCGTCAAGATCGCCCAAAGTGTTGCTTATCAAAAAGGTCGATATCATCTGTTCAAAATCTTTTAGGCCATCTTCTGTATATGCTATCAGAAATTGTTATTTCACTAAACACTTCTAATAAATTCTGCAAGCTTCCGCAGCATTTAATTTTTGTTACAATTCATGTAAAACACAGTGGCGTGAAAGAATTTTAATAGTAGCCATGGGCTCTATCGCTTCATACTTAGAAAAATTATGTTTCATAGCTACCACAATCACAACAAATAGTTTACCAAAATTTGTTAATGTCTAGTAGAAATTTCCTAGCATAACCAATATGGTCATGCATAAATAAATGACACTGTGAAAATGTTACCTAACTAAAAATATACTAAAACAACAATGTTATGGAAATGTTAACAGAAATGGTGCAATCGATTTGTCAATAGGAATGGATTTGTGGAGCAATCAATGAACTACAGCAAAAAATCAAAGTGTGAATTTATGCATTGTGCATAAATTACTGCATGCTGCAATAATCTCTTAATAGTAGTGATTTAGAAATACCGACGTAAAAAATGACATCTTGAGATAGAAAAATTCACATTTTCCGCATTTCTCATATTTTGTCTTCAATAATATTCCAAGAACAACTGAAAGAACTCAAGACTTTGCGAATTACGTTCACAAAACAGTACATGTCAAGATCAAAAAATTGACAAGTTCCTGTTCAACGCCATCCGATTAATTTAGTCAATGCTTCCATCAATTAAAAGACATAGTTTTTTAGCTCGAAAATTTACCATGCCTTTATTTTACTCTCATATAAATATACGGATTTTTTATTAAATCCACCAAAAAAATACGAAACGTTAGCATTGACGTGTGGTATAGACTATTTTCCTATACATTAGAAAATATTGATAAATCACAAGGATCCGACAGATGTAAAATGCATTTACAACAGTATAATTGCCACCAATAATGCAATCATAAGGTGGAGAATTTAAAAAACAACAAATACATTGGAAATAAACTGAAAAATTGAAATGTTGTTAAAACAATGAATATGATTTTAGAAACACTCAACAAATTGAATCAGGTGAGAATTAACCCAAAAAGGTCACGAGGCATACGTATGCAGTAATGCAGAAAGCTAAAAGTTTTGACCCACGAAGCAAAACTTGTAGTTGTATCGCAAATATAACGTTATTGAATTCGAGTAGCAGAGTTGCGAATGGAATCAGACGAATTTTCAATTTGGACCAAAATTATGATATGAAAAACGCATACGCAAAGTCACCAAATTAAGATCTATATTTTATGTATATCCAACATCATAGTTATTTAAACAATAAATAAGGGAATTACTTCTTTCTGCAAGAAAATCACAGCAAACATGGGAATTCTAAATATTATCTCAACATCATCTGATGAACATAACAAACCTTATCCCTTTCTGAGAGGGCATCTGAGATATCTACACTAATGGCATCATCAGCGTCCAAATCCACATTAATTTCCTCAGTACGATGCTGCAACATGAAAGAATGACGCACAAAGACAGCATATGAATCAGAAATCGATGGCGAATTCAATCAGTCGTCAGCTGATAACAAATACACTACTTCCATTAACTACATCTTATCTTCACTGCAAGTGACCAAGCAGCGAGCTCCTACCACTTTAATATATATAGTGCGATTTTCTTTCAAAACGCCTGCTACACTAAAAGATCTCTGCACACAAACACTACATTTATGAATTCTTAGAAAGGTACTTATTTTCATGATCGCATAATGTGACAATGATCTGAAGTTTGCAATTCAATTCTTGATAATCATCTGCGTGAACGTAAACGATATGGCTTACAACTACAACTCCTTCTAGGTATTACGTATTCTAGGTATAACTAGAACTCTTTCTAGGTATTACGCTCATAAAAGATTTCTCGCTATAAGCACTTTGCCATGTCATCTGACTTTTCAAATTGATACCATTCAGTTTCTGCGCTTTACGTCCCCTTTTTCGTGAAGGTGATCGATGATGGTCATATGATTTGATACGAACGTAATCACCTTTCCATGCATGTTAACATAATGCCCCGCTTTCAATTTTCCGCACAAATTGTTAGTCTTGTAATGAAGAAACATTAGGAATTATATTTATCTATGAGAGATTATTATTTTGAACTACTACACAATACGGTTTGACCTGGTAAATGACATTTTTTCTAAATGTATGCATAGGTGCATATGAGCATCTATACGCACATATAAACATGTGCGTAGGTATATATGACGTATGTCAGCATTGGTTAGTTCAAGCAACCCATTACTACACGTTACATATCCTCAAGTCGAAGTATTAAAAACATCAAAAAATCTCTAAACTTTTCCGCTTATCGAAGAGCATTCTATCAGATTGAATGGAACTAAATAAAACGAATAATAGTAATAAATTCAATAGTAAAAAAATAAATGATATTGTAGTTGCAACATTTAATCAACCACATCTTTTTAGCATACCGCTTACGAACTACTGCGCTGAATTCTGTATTTTCTTATGGACAATACAACAGATAGTTCACCAAGCACTTATCGCTCTACTACTTGAAAACCTACAAATCTATTGTCATTAGCAATGGTTCCCGGGCTAGTTCGCCCGTCAGTATTGACATCAACAGCAGCACTAATTGATCGTTCGCAACGAGATTGGACTGGTGTTGACAATGCTTGAGTTACAGCTTTGGTATTATTCGAAGACTCATCTTCTAGACTTTCCAGTGGGTTCTTGAACACTTCTTCACCAGACAACATAGGGCTGGAATTAAAAAAAATCACAGTATGCAAACTCTACATCGAAAGTACAACGTAAAACATAAATCATCAAGCTTAACAAGAATACATCACTTCAAATTAACAATGCAGAAAAAAGCCCAAGGTTTGACCAGTTATGTTTATTATGATCTTTTTTAGAGGAAAAGAATGTGTAGAAGTACTACATTAAGTCACTGCACCACTTTATTCACTTGAAACTTGGATGAATTGAGAACAACGTTAAATGTCTGAGATTGCACAACCTACTCCCTAAGTGGATTCGTAAAATGAGTGATTCGTTAATGAAATAAAGATTCATAGTGAAGGTATTAGGGTACAAGTCACGTGGACTGTATGTGAGTTAAACGTATCGCACAAGTTATTTCATCGAGGCGAATTCGAAATACTCAGTAAGTCGCGTATTTTTCTTACAATTCATTTCATTATCTATAGTGAAATTTTGCAGGAAAATACATGACTGTGATGTTGTGTTGTATGACTTATAGCTGTAAATTTGAACCGAACTCACAATTATTGATTTTTCTATGTCGTTAGTTTTGAAACGCATCCATTCACTACTTCTCAGACTAGAAATTTAGAGGATTTAATCAGTTTTCGTTTCTTTAAATTCGTCTAGTTCAATCCTAACAAACCACTCGTTTTATGTCTCAAAAAAATTTGGAATTTCACTATTGTAGGTTTTCATCCGCAGTTATGAGCTTCGCAGCTGAACAAGATTGCAGTTTTGAAACCAGCGTTTCAGGTGTTGTGCTATTTTAGCTACTTGTATTTCTGCGCTACATTTTTTAATGTGCTCTTAACCTATCTTGTATTTATTTATTGAATTGATGTGATTACGTTTCAGATGCGGATAAGAGGATAAAAAATGCAAATAAGAAAGCACGTGTTTTTGATTTTAATGCTTTATTTGAAGAAACTAAGATGGTAATAATGACAACCATAAATTTCTTTTTGTCAGCATGCTTTACTATTTTTTACACATACCTACGTTTATAGGCTAATCGGGTGCGGTCTTCTCAAGCAAATAATCCTGATGAAGCAAATAGCGTGAGTTATTATGTCTATTAGTTTGCCTTGTTTCCACTTCTACATCATGTTTAAGGCAAATTTTGTTGTGAGAGAAGACAGCGGAGTCGTCAGTGAGGAAGATGGTGAGCCGATTAAGTAGAATTGTTCTGAATCTGATTATTGATTGTTTTTTAGATAACTACTTACCAATGATGCCTCCTGGTTTCGTACCAGATGAAAGTGTAATAGTCAAGAAGAATGTTACATCGGCCTTTGATTACGTTGACGCTAGAAGTAATATTGATAATGACGATTATGGTGATGATTATGACGATACTATCGAAGAAGAGGTGTGTCATAGAATTAGTTTTGGTATTCTTTCATCTCTTTGCTTTTGGAATCGTCTAGTTTTTTAATTTAATTGCAGGACGCGACAACCAAGCAGATTCCTACTTCTTGTGAAGCTACATTAATACACAGCAGAAAACCGGTATTTCTTTCGTGATAAAATGTTTTGGTTTTTGAATGTCATCTTATTGCTCTATTTTTCAACTATATCCGTCAGATTCTAGGTTTATGCGTAGCATTTGAAAGAAATAATACTTTGCTTCGTAGGTGTCGGCTCTTCGTTTTGAGCCGAATGGCATACGATTCGCCTCTGGTGGAGTTGATTATCAAGTGAAATTGTTTGATTTTCAAAAAATGGATATGAGTTTACGTGCAGATAAAGAACTAACCCCTTGCGAGAGGTAACATTCTTGTGTAATTTGTTACTTTTCGTCGTAATTTTTCCTAATTTTATATGTTTTTTCTAAGACGTGTTATTTCTAGCCACATAATTAACGACATTGCGTTCAGCGCAAATGGAGAAACAATACTAGTTTGTAGTAGCAAAGCCCAAGTACACTTATTAGACAGATCAGGAAAACAGTGGGCAGAAACTGTACGAGGTTCCGTTTTGGTTCATCACTTATCTGTCGTTAGTATTGCACTGATTTTTCAATATATACATTCTCTAACATATACGTATGTGCATATTCGTTATTATTTGTTTACGCATATATATATATATATATATATATATATATATATATTCTTTCATTTCGTTTTTTGAGGATTATGCTACTTCTTTAATTGTAACTACTATCTAGGAGACCAGTATCTTGTGGACGTTAGTTATACCAAGGGTCACACAGCCGCAATCAATTGCTGCCAGTTCAATCCAATCATAAAAGACGAGTTCATGACATGCGGAGATGATGGGTAGACTTCTTTCCTTCAAGTACCATCATTACTTGCACTTCATCGCCCTGTGTTTCAGAACAGTTCGACTGTGGAGTCTATCTGATTTTAAAGTAATGACGAAAACGATTAACAAACATAGAAAGGTTCTCTTAAAGTATATTAACGACTTTATTGTTTAATAAAAATCATAATATAACAGATATTGTGTGTTCAGTTTGATGTCGTAAAAACTTTGCGTCACTGCTCAGAATATTTTTTGCTTGAGGTGATCAAAACAAAAAACGCAAATGGCAAACGTGCGATGCCACAGGCGTGTTGCTATTCCGTGGACGGGAAGTTGATTGCTGCTGGTTGTGATGATGGATCTCTTCAAGTTTGGAAATATGGGAATTTATATGTAGGCAATTTTGACTTCAAGAAATATCCTGCCTCTCTTTTATTGGAAGTGATGAATTTTTAAGGTTAACGTGTTCTACCTTGTTCGAAGTGCTCATAGTGGGCCGCTCACATCACTGAGCTTTTCTCCAGATTCACAAAGAATTCTTACAAGAGGATTGGACAATTCAATGAGAATGTGGTCGATCAAGGATAACAAGAAGCCTATTCTTGAAAACGCTACACTTGAGAATTCTTTTAAGAGGTCGATACTAATATTCAATAATTAATAATAATATTGAGTTCAGGTCTAGGCTTTCAGAAATTTATAATATAATTAATATTTCGTGAAACATTTTGAAAAGACTTGAAAAACAATGAGCTTTTCTTTTTTGATGACTGCAAACTCGATAGATGACCTAGTCTGTTTTTTTTCCTTCTTTTTTGGTTTCTAACCGCAAACATTTTAGCACAGATTGTGGATTTTCTCCTCAAGGAAATCTGGTGTATACAGGGACTTCCTCTCCAAATAAGGATGTTCCTGGAATGTTGCTGTTTTTTAACGCGGATACTTTCCAACTTCTCTACAAAATTGAATACTTAGGACTCGTTAGTAAATATCACAAGTTTGGTCCGTCATGATGCTGATAACTATGTTTGACTTGCTTTTAGAGTTGCACAAGGATCAATTGGCATCCAAAGTTAAATCAGATATTGGTTGGTCTTAGCGATGGCACGATGAGGTTTGATTAAAATTTCATCCATTACACGAATACCTTACTTTTTTCTAAGTTATATTAGTAAGATTCTCGTTAATTAATTGCTTTTCAAAGGATATATTATGATCAAAAACTTTCAAATCGAGGAATATTAACTTGCATAACGAAACCAGTCAGAAGAAATCGCTCTAATGAATATGTCCGAGAAGAAATGGTGTTATCTCGTAAGTTCAACACATTTCTTTTTCGATGTAAAATTACCTACTTGTTTTGGCAAGAAAATTAAATTCATTGATATAAGTAACAAATAGCTAACAAGAATAACTCGTGTAAAAACAAAAAAATAAAGCATTGCTTCGTTTAGCACTAACCTTGGAAATGTTCCAACCACGTGGAGAAGAAGGAGAAGAAAAAGAAGTCACAGGGTTCAGGCTGAAAAAATATCTTCGTATGATGGACAATCAGCAACGACCTCAGTTCCGGAAACCCGCCGATGTTCCCATTGGAAGGAGTGCCAATGGAAGAGGTTGTCATTTATCCTGAAATATCAATAAGCTTTGTTACATATAGTGAGAGTGGTTTTGCAAGGAGGAAAGCCTTCATATCCGCTACGTATTTAGTACTTAGTTAGTAGTCACATTGTTTACCTAACACGAAGTTATCATGAAATAGTAGCACCATCACTTGTTATCTAAATAAGACGAGCTGTCGCTAAATTATGTTTTGGACATCTCATCGATTACTAATCATGACCGAGCGGGACGCGTGACTGTTTGCGAAAGCTGTTTCATGCGACTGCGCTGGCAACGAGAGAAGTAATATTTTCTACTGATTGATTTCACTATTTCAGTCGTAGCCAGTGGTGGTAGTTTACATTCATACGTAGCACAACAAATGGGAACATTAAAAAATAAGACCTTTATGGAAGATACGGATGTACGAACAAGTATTCTACGTCATGCTGAAGAGGTCTGTTTGCCCTTACTCAATTAGCATATAGACAAAGCAGGTGATGTGTTGCATCAGTTGCATGAGTGCAACAACTTGCATCACATCGACTGGAGTCCCATTTATTGATTCCATTTTTATTTGCAGGCTGCAAAAAATCCTATTTATGTGGATAAGGCTTATCGTAAAACACAGCCAAAACCAATCTTTCAAGAGAAAACTACTGCTCCAGAGGAGGAAGAACCGGACACTGAATTACAGCCAGTATTTAAGATGCCACGATTGAATTGATCTCAAACATGATAATAAATATGCTGTAATTTGTCATTGTATTTCTACTCACTCTTCACAAAATCATCTTTATTACTAACCCTTATAAATCATTTATCACTCCAGCATAAATTATCTCATTGTTGTCACACAAGTAGAACAAAAATAATGAGAAATTAATGTCCAATGGTATTGTCCTAGAGCATGTGTCGTAGCTTTGAATCTGAGGTGCACTTCACGGTGTTTGTAAAAAGTTCGTGATGATAGACGTCATTATTTGATTAAAAAGCAGCTTGGTCTATACTGTATTATAGCAGCCTTAACACATATAAATTGACAGAACTGACATAAATAGTTTGGAATGCTGTGCCAAAGCTCGAGGCGAGTGTTGCAGTCACATCAAATATGTAGTTACACGGTTATCTTCGTAGTTGTCATCATTCTACAGAATAGTTATTTATCGTTACGAAGATTCGTTTCCATTACGGAGTTTTCTGGACAGGTGCTTCTGAAATTCTATGTACCATTTTGGAATCTTGTGATATTTTTGAAGAAGCGGTTGTACCACATGGTATGTCATTTTTTCCCGAGATTGTATGCTATATAATATCACTTTTGAAATAAATGCATTAGTTTATGTTGCCTTAATACAAAGGTAAGCAGGTGAATTTGAAATCTGTGATGCAGCCAAATACGTTCGTACTTTGAAGTCCTATTTATATATGATTGTGAACACTACACTTTGTTCTATTCTTTATTCTTACAGATTAGTAAAAGTCGACTCCCATATAGAATTCCTCATATTTCAGATTATATGTTCCGTTGGAAGCAGTCATGTGGCCTATATTCTATTCTATAGGTAAGAAATGCAATGAAATTCCAACTCTATAGTTTTAATACCGGCAGTTTATCATTGAAAGGAATCTTAAAAGAAATCTAGATTTCTTGTCGTCTGCTGATTGTCCTGAAAATTTTTGAGAGGTCACTCTAATATTTTTATTTGTCTTACATACTGAAAATAGAGTTGATGTGCATGGTTCACATAGTTAATATACATAAATTTTCGATTCATGCAATACAATCCAGTTTGTCAATGTTGTGAAAATACTAATACGGTGAAATGGCATGTGAGTCACTTACTATGCATTTATTTCATAGCTCGATATAAATGTAATGATACTCAAAAAATAGCGAGAAAGTAAACACTTAATAGACTATATGAATTGAAAAGTATACTTCTATGGAACTATTCTATGTTATTGCTTGATGAAAAGTATTTGGTCACACGTGTTTGACAAGTAAGTTCTTCAGTGTATCTTATAATGTATTAGATGGAGGGAAAATGATCATTCTGACTAAAAAAACTTTACCATCATCTTTCCAAGTCCTTTATTAATGATTATAAGTGAAGTATTGTTCATCATTGTTACATGACCTAGTTTTACCTTCGATTTGAATTTTGAGACTTTCGGCCCAAACTTTTGCGGCTCTTCTGTTTCTAATGCATTACACAGAAGTGTTTGGGTTCAAATAGTTGTCACTGAATAATAGCCTTTAGGGAGTACTTTTTAGATTCTTATATTTAAAAGTATTACTGCAATTCTACAATGAATCATCATTTTTTCTGATGCCAAGTAAAAATTAACGTTGCAACGCAATGACGAAATGACCACGAACGACTAGTTTAGTCAGTAACTTACTTACTTAATTTCCTTATTATTTGGAAACAAACACTAATACTTTCTTATTACTTAAAAACAAACACTAGTACTGTAGAAATTCACAGAATGGTAGTAAGTTTACAACTCTTATTACCGTAACATTCTACAGATGCTGACCACTCGTAAAATTTCAGGGACTCGATTTTCATATTATCTGGTGCTACCTGTGGCAGCAGTTATAGGAGCGATAGGATATTTTGCTGAAAACAAATTCATGCCAAAGTCAAAGCCGGTGCCGTATCTTAATTCATCAATCCAAGAACAACGTGAACATCGACAGTCATTGAGTGACGCACAGACGAAGCAACAATCGTATTTCTCGCCAAATAGTCTCAACATTCTTGAACCACGACATGTAGAAGACTAGTTCTGTTACGAAAAAGCACATCACTCCATATTATATCAGAAGTTGTGTTGAACTATAACAGTAGAAACCACGTTTATTGTAATATCATTGTGAATAAACACCCGAATACAATCATTACAAATGTAGAGATTATATGGAGGTAATAAATTCGATATCGCTGGAAATAATTGGAAATACATACACTAATTTTTCTATGTCAGTTATCCTGATGATTTCAATAAAATTAATTCGTCTTAAAAACAAACTAAAACTAAATCTGTGCGCAAGAATTGTACGTAGCTGTTTGTCATTTATCCAAATTACTTCTGTAAGGGATTTAATAAACACAGATGAGTATTGTACATTGTACAAGCAAAGTCTGGAATGTAGCAAAAAGCTATTAAATTTAGGGTGAGCGAAAATTTGAAAAAACTATTTGAGTATTGGATTAAAAAATCATGAACGTCTAGCAGAAATCATGCTAAGAAGTCGTCTGATTGTCCTAAAATATTTTCTTGCTCACATATGGATTCGCGTCGTACCGACTCGTGTGGCGAGTCCTTTGTTGAGAGAAAGAGCTGTAATTCGTGCTTTACAAATTGAGTATTAATATGTAAAACAGTTGAATACTTCTGGAAGATATTCAAGCTAAATTCACTGAATGACGAAATTCGTTGCGTTATGATTTATTTCGACGCTAAATACGTTGATTTGGAACACTGGGAAAAAATAAGCCTCTAGAATAGCGTACATACGAACGGATCGACGTATGACCGTATAAATGACTAGACGTAGCTAACATTGAATAAGTGAATAAATTCTTAGTGGTGACAACATGATGTTAGTCACATAGTCGTTTAGTTCTTTACCATCGAATTCCAGAATACTACTACTCACTTTCATCGGTCCGACGAAAACTTCCTTATGATCATCAATCATGTTTGGCTTCATGTATTGTTGAATCACTACATCCGCTCTATAATCGTATTGAGATCAAAGCACAATACTACAAATTCAAGACTTATTCGTTTATACTGAAATGAGATGTTGCAAAAAGCCTGAATTGTTAAATAGATCGAATTGAAGGAGTGGCATATTGTGTTGACACCTAGGTGATTTGGCCAAGTCATTTTCGCTTCATTTGTGAGCTGAGCTTTTGTCTTTCAAACAATATAACATTCCCATGCTCATATAACTTCTCATTTTCTCCAGAAAAAAAATGAACCAAATAAGATTTTAAATTATTACCGTCATTGAAAATATTACGACAGATGTGACAGTAAATAGTTCCAACTAATTCCAACTTAGTTCAATGATTTTTGCTGACTAAAAATGCGCGGAGCTTTCTATCATTACGTTGGGAAGTAGCATCTTTTGAATTGTATAATTAAGTATGGCGAATCGTTGAAAATAGACTTCTAAATCTACTGTTTAGTTCAGTGATAGAGATTAAATGGGCGCAATTCCAACATAATCCCACCGATTTGCCAGAATCCTTCTTTTTGTGATACATTAAGCGTATCTGTAATTCTACTTATTGTGCTATGACGACCAGAACCGTAATGACATGGCTCTCATCAACTTTGAGTGATCGGCCATGAGCCATCAACACTGTTGCGCTTTTTTGAGTGAAAAAATCGTTAGAACCAAATTTAGCGGACCAGTTTTGGGCCTTTCATTCAAAAGTCCATCCCTTTACAAAAAACTAATTCTGTGATCACAACGCGTTTCCTTTTCCCCGTCTTTTAATCAATTTTAAATTAGTTTAAAAATTTGAGAAGGAAACATTCCTTGAAAACCAATTATGGAAATCCAAACAGCAAAAAAATAATGTAAGTTAGGAGCTCTCAACGCTTTAACAAAAAACAAGATGTGAGAGTAAAAAAAACCTAGCAAAAAACAACTAATTATTTAGTTGCTAAAAAATACGACTTAAAATACTTTACTTGCTAGTAAGGTTTTAAGTGAGACATTCGTTATTTTAGATCTATAACAATGCTGCATAAAAAAAGGAAGATTAATAAAGCAAAAACTGAAAGGTCTAAATCCTTCTCACTTTGCTCCTATCAACCTTTGAGCAGTGGAAAATTTTATAGCTGGATTTTCAATTGAAACTTTTTGGTCATCGGCGAACACGCTCACGTTGCACAGCGTGAACGATAAACCAGACTCGCCGTCAACTGTAAATGTTGCTATCACGTATAACAAAACCATTTTTTACACAGTAACATTATCCTATTTTTCATTTAATACCACATAAAAGACTGCTCTGTAAATAGTTACACTTTAGGTTGTTATGCTGGCGACTGATAATCAATAAATTTATGCAGAAGAGTAGTCGAGAAAGTAAGAAAAGACATCTTCACGGCATCGTCAGCCTTTCAGCTAACATTTCAGAACAATAATCATCTTTTATTCAGAGCGCAAACAACCCGTTCATAGAATGTATCTCATTTTATTTTTATAAACACTGTTTGATAGTTTGCTAATTTAAAAGGTTATCAGACATGCAATGGTTACAAATTAAGACTCGTTCACAATTAAAATTCGATGTTTTCTCTACGTTTTATAGAGAAAGTTATACAAGATAAGCCACTAAATGATCTATACCTATTAAAATGTCCATGATGTACGGTTCGGAGCTTAACTGTGGCGCGGAGTTTCCTTCATTTAGTTTTCCAGTGACGGAAATCGTTTCTCCTTTGCTCGTCTCGAGAATACTCTGCAAGTGTATTAATGATATACAATCCAAATAGTACTTCTACATATAGAAATTTATTATATATGTTATTCTTGAATGGAAATCCTTAGATCATCAGTACATGAAAGTACTAGTTTGATGTCGTATGCCATTAAAGACACCATCCACATTCAAGCATGATTCTGAGTTTCTGAGGTAAACACACTTTCATTTGATTTTCCAACTGCACTGCACCAATGTAGTGAAGTAACTAGCACTACCACATAAAAGCACTAAATTTAACAAAAGTATTCCAACCTTGCTACTTCTTACCCTTTTGAATATAAGTGCGTGAATCTGTTAAAAATTTAAGCGTTTTTAATTTTCGTGGTAATCAGATATTCAAATAAGTTTAGTCGCAATGCTGGATACTTTTTCGCATAGATTATTTGAAATATGATTCAAAACTTACGTCTATAGCCACAAAAAAAAACACTGAGTTTAGCTGGAAGATTAGGTTACACTCATCACAATTAGTTACACAATCTAAATCGTGAATACATTGCATCTAAGAGCATATAAAGATGAAACAATGTAGAAGTGAAAGCTAACAAAAAGCCATGTGGAACACCAAAGTTTCAGAAAAAACTTTTTTACTTTTGCAAACAACTAGCTTTGTTCCAAGTTATTTGTTCTGAATTTTCAACACATCAATTAATTAGGTTGGTGCGGAAATAGTTGCGGATTATGCAATGTTAAGAATACTGAATCACTACAATTATCTCTGCATGAACTTGATTCGAAAAAAATTATTTATGAGTATTTGATAGTTGGGTGAAAAAACAAAACGGAGAAAATAAAGCATAGCTGAAAACTCTAGGATTATCACTGCGCGATATTATTCCAATAATACATAAAATGAAGAATATATTACATTGTTTCAACTATTATTTTAAATTGTCCGTTATGATAATGGTCATGGAGTAGAACATTGCACTAAGTAAACATGAATACCATACAAAAACTCTATAAAAAATTAAAAACTCACGGTGAATGTGCCAAGATCCTTCCGAAAAATCAATCGAGCTACTCCATTCTCAGTTATATTCAGCATAATATCACGTTGCGACATCTGACTAACGCGCACCATCTGTTCGAAGGTCTCGTCGTTCTATTAAGACAGAAAAGAAAAGCTATTGCCCACATGGACGAATATGTACACCAATCAATAAACAATGTAATGCATAGGACAACGAATACATTGATTACATTGCATATCGGCTAATGAGTTCATGAATCAGATTGCTTATATAATTTTTTTTCATAGAGGATCTGTTTAGAAGTTATTAAATGAGGTTAAGTTTCATTTTGGTAACTTAGACGTCCCATTAGTTCTCCGATATTTACCGATCACTTCATGATCACGTGTTGTTTCCGAAGTTTGGCATACCAATCTGATATATATATATATATATATATATATATATATATA
>KN716150.1:765382-799901 GCA_000816705.1 Dictyocaulus viviparus | reverse complement strand
AAAATGCTTCGATTTCATCTTCATCGTAGTCTTAAGTCCCATAAAGATGGTGAAAGCCGGTGTTGGACCACGTCTTTTCAATTTTAACCGTCCGATTCGAGTCGTTAGTTGTTCAAACGAATCGATGTTCATGACCAAGTTCGAATTAACGAGTACACCTACACCACCGACACCTCTGCTGTCGCATGTTCCAAGGAACAGTTCTTCTCCAGTGTCGTATACAACGCTTAGTGGCTGGTGTCTTCTCGTTTCGGCCAGTCCGATGACGTCGTACCTAATTTTCTTTGCATGCATCAGAAAGTCTTCTACAGAAGATTCCGATGCAAGCGTTCGTGCGTTGTATGTACAGATCGTCATCTTAGTCCTTTCACGTTTAGGCAGCCTAGTTTGGCCCTGATATTTTAGCAGCCTCTCCGTACTCGTCCAACCGACGCTGCCGTACCGGGGGCTCTTTGGGGTAAGGGGAATGAGGCCCGTTTTTTTTACTGTGTTTTACGATTGTTCCTACGGCTGGCTTGCAGAGCCGTTCCTTGGGGGCTAAAAAGTTTGGTTTACTCATGGGCAGCTTGCCAGTCTATCGCGATGAGTGGACTGGAGTTTATTTGTTGGAGGCGACCCCTAACCGCCTCCCGTGTACTTCCTAGTCATTCGATTGCGGGCTTTTGGCCAAATCGACAAGCAGGATACAATCTATATACAACTAAGCACAAGTACGTACGCATACATAAATGTTACTATGTGCATACAGAAGGTATGAGTCACAGCAGAATCAAGGAGTCCATCCCATGAATCCACCCGCGTTTCAAGGCAAGTACACGGTCGCTTTTGGTCCGCGATTCACCCCCTATCCGCCACCTGGGGTCGCGCCACGTAGCCTCGCGACTAACCGGCTTGAGATCCCTCAGCGAGGGAGATCCGTGGAAACTAAAAATATGACCGTAATAAAGCTCAGAAATCTGCAGTAACTCTAGACGTTACCTCTTGCGGATTAAATGTCCAACAACTTTTTCCAGGTATTCCGAAAGCAAGACATCTTCATTGGGGAAGCTCTGTATTGAAGGGTAAGATATTGCATTGACAACACTCTGTAAACTAATGCAATCGTAACTGTCACTTGTGAAGTCATAAAGTCAAACTGCAAATACTTACCATCTTCTTGATTTGTGTTTCCATACGCAATATTATTATGAAAGGTTCTAATTTGTGCGAAGATATTGGCATTGACCATCCAGCCATCTGTACGGTTTATAACAATTAAAGCACTCTACTACGCAGTAATTTCAAACACGTCGTGAAGCTATGATGTGACTCTAACGCACAAAAACCCTTGGATTCCGTGCGTATATAAACCAAGACTTTTCTGCAATCTTACTTTGTAACAGATGATCATGCTTGTACTTATATTATCAGACAATCCATAAGGTCTACAAGGAGTTCTTTCCGTCTTTGAAATATGAAACTATACTCAAATTTTTCTTACCAAACTTCAGCAAGTGATAGGTGCGAAGTCCAGAGAATATTGTAGAGTTTCGCAGCCTAGTTCTGCAATTTTTCCGCCAAAAAGCACAAAGCAGCTCGTACCCTGGCATTATGATGATGCAGTACGATGTCTTTCCGGCGATTGGACATCGCCGGCCTCTTTTTTTGAACTACGGCCTTTAAATTATTCACTTGCTTACAATACTTCTCCAAATTGAGCTTTTGTTTCAGTTATATGGGCTAATAACGTATTGGTCCTCGTATGTCCCATCATATACACAACATTATTTTATTCAGAATTTAATTTGGTTCGGAGGTACAAAGCATAGGTTTTTAGGGTTCACAATATGCCTCATTCCTTGCAACGTTTTCGTAGATAGCCTACTTTTCCTCTCTCGTTATTCAAGAAGGGCTCGATTTTGTTCCAAACAAGCATAGACGAATCAATCGTCTAAATTCTTTTGACCTAATTCATGTGACATCCGTCATGAATATTTCCATACCAATCTTGTCTTTCTATTATGACTTGAAATGGTTTGGACTATGTACTTAAGTTGAGACATTGACGACGAAGGTTGGTAAAGCACACGTTGCTAAATCGGATTGAATGATGAGGAAAATTTTCAATAAATTAGCCTTACCTTGCTGAGTTTTGTTGAATGATACGTTAACCCGTCCCAATTCTTGAGCATGATTTGTTTTGAGGACTAGTATCTTTTGAATATCATTGCTGGAGCTTAATATATAACGTCATCTATTTCCAACCGCTCCGATAATGCAATTTCTTTACCATATTTCATTACGTTCTCAGTAAGTACTGTTACTAGTACTTATGCCAAAAAGGTGTTACTTGCATTTTGTTGATGTTAACAATCATAGGACGATTGTGAAGCGACCAAGAACTACTTTCTCAATGCACATTCTGATCGGTGTACTGGTGGTACTGGCTTTTAACTACACGTAGAATTTAACTTGCTCATATTCATGTATTCTCCTAACTTTAGCACAACTGGTACTTCTCATTACTTATTAGTATGGAAATATAGTGCAGCAAAGACAAGAACTCTCCTTAGTAATGTAATTAATTTAAGTTCAACTCCATAACAGATAAACATTCATGAACTGTAACATCCACAACTTCTGTTGTTGCGCCATACACACTCTATTATTCGATAAATAGAAAAGGTTACGTTCAACACTTTACATTGTACGGTGATTTAATCGTTCATGAATTGGATAGAACTTTCTCTACTTAGTGGTGAAGATGTATAGATTCTTGGTGGCAGGTCTTCTAGGTTTGATTTCCGTGCTGCGTTTTGTTAAAGTGCTTCAAAAGTTTTTCTACAAATTCATCCGAAAGTTCATTTGCTTAGTGCCCAGTGTTTGAGTCGTCTACAATTAAAATTCCATAAGGATATCAAGATATATTATTATGTGTGATATGCAATACATCAGTAATATACTGATGTACTGCATATATATTTGTTTGCAATTTTCATAACACTATAAAACCAAAAAAAAAAAATATACTCATTAACAGTACTAAGTAGTTAGGATCCGTACACCTGTCTTTACGTAATTGTTGTCTTCTAACTGTTTTATTCACAATAATATCGGCAGAAAACCAACTAATTGGTAATTTAAACTTTGAATAGATTTTAGAGAAGATTTAGGTCTATGTGAAACGTATGTGCGTTACTGACCTGACTGAATTATCAGGCGCGATCTGAGTGATGCTAGGGGTTTGCCTCATTGTAGCCTCATTGTACAAGTAGGGAGAAATTTCAGAATTTCAATCTGCATAAACTCCATGCCTACGATTAGATGTAGTGGACGCGCGATATATATACAAGCTGTGATAAGTGCACAAGATCTATATAGTAACTAAATTCTACTGGAAGTCAACGCACCCTAGGATTACTACTAGCTAGATGTTCAGATTTCTCAACAAATGTTCTAGGAGAAGATTTAAATTTCAGACTTGAGAAAATTTCTATTTTCTTTATCGTTATATAACGTCTACCAATACTTGCTCGACTCTAATTCTAACTAGTGGGAATCCAAGGGAACAAATCTGCTAAACAGCAGAATTGGGTAGCTCTGTATATTCAATATGTTAAATTGTTATGAATCCAGAAGCAAATCATCTCAAATTTGCATTATAATAACCATTTTTTAAAAAAATACACAAGTTAATCAAATGTCTAAATTTTCAGTTGTTGTGTTTACCGATAAATTTATTCGTTGTTATACAAAGATACACGTAGCATATGTGCTAACATTATAACTAAATGGAAATGCGCGATTTCTCTACAGATTTATTCGTCGTTGTTTTCCTTGAGATCACAGGAATGGATTCACAAGGGAGAAGAGTGATTGTTGTTGATAACGGCTCTGGGGTAAGCAGGTTACTAGCTTATTTGCTCATTTGCACACTCTATGAATATTTCTTCGATGTTTAATTGAAGTTTGTAATATCTTTACAAAGCTGTACTCTTTGTGATTGTACACTTATATTTTGTTGCAGTTTGTAAAATGTGGCTATGCGGGTACTAATTTTCCAGCTCATATATTTCCTTCTTTAATTGGACGACCACTTGTTCGCTCTTCTCAGAAAGTAGGCAATATCGAAATTAAGGTAAATGACTTTTGATTTCACTCGAGAGAGCTCAGTTTTAAGTGATAAAGTACTTTTTATTTTGTAGGATCTTATGGTAGGTGAGGAATGTTCACAACTTCGCCAAATGCTGGATATTTCTTATCCTATGGAAAATGGCATTGTACGTAATTGGGAGGATATGGGGCATATATGGGACCACACTTTCGGGCCAGAAAAGTTAGACATTGATCCAAAAGTGAGTTGTATGCAAATTCCATGTTTTCATTTTGGTTATTTCAGGCTCTTATTAAAATCACGTATGTGTTCAAAAGTCTACTTCTTTATTCTTATGAAAAAATTTGGTTCATCTGAATGTTGCGGAAGTTTACACTTTAAATGTTTACCAAATAGAATTGTTTTTCTTTCAAAATTTCACGTTCGATTCGTTCTTGTTGATGCTAGAACCCAAAAGTTTTACATTTGCTTTATTTAAGAACGATGTTCTGAACTTTTTAAGTGTGTGTGTGCTTGTTTGGTAAGTGAATGTGTATATTATATGAAACGTTGATTTGTCGTAAGGGTTTTAATGTGCTCTATTAAAACACGGCTTTATATTAGATTTCATACTTTTTTTTTATCAACTAGAAGAGTATCGTTTTATTTTAAATCACCATAAGCATTTGTGATCGTGCACTTTTTACCGTGGATTCAAGGTTTTCTGCGATATTTTGCATGTAATATTTCATTTTTTTTCTCCCCTATAAATGCATCAACAAATTTTTTTTCACACTTATTCATTATTTGATTATTCCATGCTTCTATATTGTTCTTCTTTTATGTTTTTTGTAACATGTGCTTCAACCCAATATGCGTGATACGGATTTTCTTCATAAAACCTAAGGATACTTGTCGCAGCATTTTTGCCCTCTATATATAGCAAGTAGTGTACTGTAATGTCCTGCAGTTAATGCTTTCATACTTTTAGAAAGTTTTCTATCGTGAAAGTTTGAACTTTTCTGTAGCGGATCAAAACAAGTCACAAGCAATATAATACCTGAGCTCAATACATTATGGAGCACTTTATATATTGAAAGCAATCGAAATGTTGTATTATCGAAATTGTTTTTTGTTGTATTTTTTTCATATCATTCTATGGAATTGTTGATTCAGGAGTGCAAGTTACTTTTGACGGAGCCACCACTGAATCCGAGTAGTAATCGCGAACGTCTTTTTCACGTGATGTTTGAGCAATATGGCTTCAATGCGATTCACGTTTCTGTTCAAGTAATGACTATTAGATTTCGAAAGAATTTATTCCCATTCTGTTACTTAGTAATATGCATGTTTCTATAATATTGATATGTTTGTTTAGTTTTCACACTTTTAATTCATTGTTATTAAGGCTGTGTTGACTCTGTGTGCCCAAGGTCTAGTAACAGGAGTGGTTGTGGATTCTGGTGATGGTGTAACACATATTTGTCCTGTGTATCAAGGCTACGCGTTAAATCATCTTACACGACGACTTGACATCGCTGGTAGAGATGTTACACGATATTTAATCAAGGTGTTCTATTATTTATTCCATTTAGTATTTCTACACTCAATGCATTATTTGGTTTTTGAAATAGTCAATTTAGTTATTACTTCTTCGTGGGTACAATTTCAACCACTCCGCGGATTTTGAAACGGTTCGATTAATGAAAGAAAAATTATGTTATGTGGCATATGATGTTGAACAAGAACAAAAGTTGGCATTAGAAACTACTGTTCTTTCAGAAACTTACACGGTATTCTTTATTTCTTATCAATATATACTTAGTATGGTTCAGTGATTCTTATGTTGAAATTTCCCAATTGATTAGTGCTTTTTTCGTTACACTGATATGTTAGCAGTACAAACTGTAACTGGTACAACTAGTACAATAAAACATTATGCATTCTCTTGATTTTGTGTTGTTGATCTGCTCTCTTTACAACCAAACAATGCTTTCTTTCTAAACATTTATCTATGCAAATATTCTGATTATTTTTTTTTCTATTAGCCGAAATCAATTGAGTTGTAAATTATACTATTACGGAATAAGAATAATTGATCTACAATATTATACATTTTTCGTGAGTCTCTTTGTTTGAACCATGTGAAACGAATGGATCTCTTAAATTTTGTGTACTTCATCTTAAATTCAGTCCGTCCCACCTCAAGACCTATTGAAGAGAATAGGGTATGATCACCAGCACTGAACTTTTGGACCGATATTAATATTTTCTGAGGTTCAAAAAATTTCTAATTCGTAGTTATCTATATGGAAATGAAAGTGTGTCCATTGAGACATGTGGTTTTCAAATGTACAAATTTCACCACTTTAGTACAGGGTATTATAGAAATTTCATTCTAGGATATGAGAAGACAATCTGCTTTAGTTAAATAAAACGAAAATACGTGTTTCCATGCAAACGGTCAACATAGAGAGAAAAAACAAAAGAAAGATTTTCAAATTGATCGTGGTAACTTCTGATTGCAGTACCTTGTGAGAGATGTGATAGTTAAAATTAAAAAGTTATAAAAAAAAGGAGTAAAGTTTCATATCTATATTAAGGATCTAATATTTTGTCTAAAGTAGAAGATTAATGGTTTATCACATCTTCACCACTCAGATTCCAACAAAATTCATCTTTAATCTTAGTTTATTCTTTCCCCATTTACTCGTAGGCATTCTTTTGTAGTTTGCTTTTTCCGTGTTGTTATTTTTGTATTTCTAGAATTTGAACATTTCATCAACCCATCATATCGTAACCTATATTATTCGTTTCGGTCGTCGTTCCATTGATTTAGTCATTAATGGAGTAATACAAATATGTTTAAGCTATCCGTATTTTCATGTTTCACTCTTGAGTTTCAACAGTTCTGTCAGGAGAATAATATTGACAAGTAGTTCGCCGGATTGTTATGATGCTTAAGCACTGTTTTGGTTATCCTTTTTGTTTTGCTACTGACTGTAAATCCGAAATCGACCTATTTATTTGAAATTTTAACAAAAAACTGTAATATTTACAATTTACTCTCGCTTACTAGATATTTTTTCATTGGATTAGAAGTTTCTTTGACATCATATTCAGACTGCTTAAATTATGAATGTAATCATCTCGTAACAGCTTTATTAAATAGAAGACCGAGTTTTTTTAAAGTCGAGTCACGTGCAATATTATCTACTTACTAGTCTCTTGAAGGTTTCTTGTAAGCGTTGTTGTCTGTCCAATCAACGACGAGAAATATGGGAATTTAAATATGGAGCATTACTTCAGTTGTTCCTTTCCAGCTTCCTGACGGACGCACTATTCGACTTGGTGGGGAGAGATTCGAAGCTCCGGAGGTACTATTCCAACCACATCTTATTGATGTTGAACAACCTGGACTATCTGAAATATTATTTGGATGTATTCAATCTAGCAGCATCGGTAATACTTTAATATTTGATGGCTTTTTTTTTAGTTTTATTGACAAAATTTTCTGTAACAATTCGATTCACAACTGAATAAACCTTATAACTTCTATATTGTTGAATATTTCGTTAAATGACCTACATGTTTTCAGATATTCGTCTGGAATTTTACAAACATATAGTATTATCTGGAGGATCTACAATGTATCCAGGTTTACCCAGTAGGCTTGAGAAAGAAATGAAGCAATTGTACCTTGATCGTGTTTTGAAAGGAGATACGGATTTGTTTCAGGTGAGACACTTTTTCTGATCACTCCGCCTCAATGTTCCATTTTGTAATGAATTTATGTTTCATGTTATGTCATTGAGAATGTAGTCAGCCTTCCATTCTATTGATGCTTTAAACGAGTTTTGTTCCAATCATTCCATGGGGGCTTCACTTATTTTCTAATGTTTTGTAGAAAGCTTACAAATAAGCAATGATATTGATTTTGAGTTAGGTACACGTATCGATTTAAGATGAAGATTTTATAACAGTTTTGTGCTGCTGCTCCTCTTAGATTATTTCGGCGCCAATTCAGATGTGCCAGCTGCTCTGACGCTAAGTGGAAATTTTTGAATATGTTAAGTATTGTGAGAAACGTTTTATTTATTCCACAGTGTAGAGTGCTATATGGAAGTTTCTATGTTTAAAGGAAAGAAAAAAATTAAGATTTGTATAGGTGAGCACAAAGCTGAAGCAGTATATGTTTTATTCGTCGTATGATCACAATAGAAAGTTGTTCCCAAATTTTTTTTTGTAAAATTTGTGTAGCTTCAGGCGATCCAAATATTGTTAATATGCTCAGGATAGGAAAATTTCAAATTTTCTTTTGTAAAGGCGAGACGTTTCATTCTAGAATTATTTTCATTTCTTCCATTTAATATTATTCTTGATTGATGCATACGTCTTCTATTAAGTATAGAGTTTTAAAATATATAGATTAGTCTCCAGTGAGTTGCAGCTAAGCTGAGAATGGAATATTTTTTTAGTGTACTAGTGTTAATAGTTATTGCAACATGATTATTGTACTCCTCATAAGTTATCAAGTTGTTATTGTTCTTTATGCTTAATGTCATTATTATTTAGTGAATATTTGTTTCAGAAATTCAAAGTACGTATAGAGGCGTTGCCATTTAGAAAACATATGGTATTCATTGGTGGAGCCGTGCTTGCAAATATTATGCGAGATAATGATCATGTGAGTATTTTCTATCTAAATATTTGTTCATTAAATAGCTCTATGTATAATTCGCTTTATTTTCGCTATCGATCCCATTTAAAGAATGTCTAACTGTGGGTTTCAAGTCTCAAGTTGGACATTCTCTGTGCATTATCGGATTTATAAACCTACCTTTTTTTGCTTACATGCGTTCTTTTCTGTAGTTTTATAACATTGAAACATTTAAATATGGGCTTTATTTTGATCAAATTTCTCTTGCTTATTAAATTCTTCAAATAGCAAGCCTTCATTTGACTTAATAAATATACGTTAATGGTGATTTGTGGGTGAAGAGCTCATTCTCTTTTTTTCTATTAAACTGATGAAAAGTGCTGTCAATTTGAAATGAATGATTAAGTCAACCCGATGAACATGTAATACCAATCAAATTATGATGTCGATAGTTGTATACGCTGTATGAATCATAATCGATGTGACTTTAATTTTGAGAAAAAGTAGCATTCTATTTTTCTTTGACGAGTACAATGAATTTGGCTACACCAATGCCCAGTGACAGCATCGCTGATAAATGGATAGATCCGCCTTCGATCAGTAACGAAAGACAAGCATAAGTGATATACAGTTCTGTTTTTGTTTATTCCATCATTTTTAGGAAGAAAGTCTTTGGTTTCATTGTGTATGTGTTAGTGCAGATAATATTTTTGACCAATAAGATGTTCAGTAATGGAATAATGATTGGTGAAACAAACATAATTATTATCAATTATTTCCCTATTTCGTGGCTTTTCGCGTAAGAATGGAGTGATGTTGCTTTGTTTTGGCATGCAGTCTTAGTCTATTTTTCAAAATGTTCCTCTTGAATGAATCCTTTACTTGTTCGTTTTTATTCTGAAGAGACACTTTCTGAATGAAATTTCTTACCGCATTAATATCGTTAAGGTTAACTGTTCTATATTTGGCTTACGAATGAAGTTATTTGGAATTATAAAAACTAATACTCTAGTCTTTGAGAAATCTATTCATGAATTTTCAAGTGCGTAGCCTGATGATAGGAGTTATAGCATCGTGCAGTACCATAGTGATGCAATATCTTTCCATCCCGCTTCTATTGTGCCACTTGACAAACTGAGACCTGCATACCTTCGGCAATGATGAATTGATACAAAAATTTATAGAGTTTGATTACTGTAAATCAGGTTTACATTTAATCACACGGTTTGTGATGATGTTGAGTACGTGAGATAGGTTGCGCGCAGTAATCGACTAAAGCCGAAGTGTTATCTCTAAGCTCCTATGGAAAACTATTGTGTTATCGTTTAAAATTTTTGGTTATTAAGGATTTTTGGATCTCAAAAAAGGAATTCGAAGAAAACGGACTTCAACGATGTTTAGCAAAGTTAAAATTGGCACATTAAGAAGTTACTATGAAATGTTAATGATCTATTTGAGGTTGTTCAAATTCATTATAGATTCTGTTCATCTCTTTAATAGAATCGATCTATTACTTTTCATTACGGTACCATTGATTAATATGAAATATTTTATATATTGCTTATTAGTGAGTATGATATACTTAATAATAAGTGTGTATTGTTTATTGATCACTTCTGTTTTTATGCTCACTTTTGAACTCTATAGATGAGAACTCGGTCTACACTTCTATGTATACATTATTTGTATTACAATTTGAATATTTATGCCTTCACGTTTTTCATGTAATATTGCTTGTGCATATTTTCAAAATTGAATTTCTAACATTATCAGCATTTTTATTCAATTTTTGCATGAATGACAATCCAACATTCAAAATAAAACATTACGATCATCGCTGTATTTCTAATTTTTCAAGCATTTCAAAGTGCACTGTTTTCAAGCATTTTACAGTAATACCTGATGCATCGAGCAGCTTGCAGAATCGGCAATGAGTGAGAAACTATTACATTTATAAAACTGAGGTTCTTTTTTTCTTAGGAAATATTATATTTCTCTTCTTAGTTGGATCTTAGGAAGATCCTTCATAGTTGGATAATATACTGTAAGCAATATATGCTTAATTAGCTCCTAATAAAGATATCATGTTCATTTACTATGAATTTTTGAGAATGAAAAAGTGTTATCAAAGCATAGCTCTGGTACAGTACATGTGCTGATAATATTCTAGGATATCAAACCCATCGTGGCTTACTAATATTTGGATACAAGCTTCATAAATTGATCAATGGCTATGGCTCAATGTGAGATACGAGAGTTATCGATGTGTAGATTTAAAATCTCTTCAGCTGATTATGAATGACCCTAGAGGTCATTCTGGATTTCGTCCAACCAGATCAATAACATTAACATTGAATGTGTTGAAGTCATTTGGAATGATGGAATGAGTGTGTTGAGTCATACTGCTGATGTTTTTTTTTGTTTCGTTCAAATTGAAACCGTTCTAAGTCATTTCGATAATTGTTCTAAAGCTAAAAACAAGTGGTTTAGCGATAAGATCTTAAGAAAACAAGAATTCAAGGCGTCGTCTACGGAATCTGTTTCTCAACGTGGTTTTACACTTGGAACTTCTTGGTTAAATACGGAATGAATTTCTTAGTACGTATGAAATGAGTTTAACGTTGCACAAAAACAAATTGCTGATAATGAGTTATTTTTATGAAGCTATTATCAAACTCAGAGTAACAATGTGAAAAATGAGGATAACGATCGATTTTGATGGTTTGAACATTTCAGTGCCATTGACATTATATCCACATTAGATTTTCTATGAGATTTTTTAAATCTATAGATTACTTTGATACTATATCCTCTATGACCGTTATTGATTGCTGTAAAAATTCCTTTAGCTTATTTCAACAAATGTAATCGTCATGGAAATGAAGCATGAGGTATTGAAAATGTCCAGCAGCTTTAACATATCTACCTCATTTGTTTATGTATTGATATACCGCAGTGAATATGATGAAATGTTCTACACTGTAGAAATTATTAAGTTTAAATGTTGATGATAAATTGTGGACCATTAAGTAGGTGTTGGTTTGATGTTTTTTGAAGAAAATTCCTTCGATATTGGTTCCACTTGACGGGCGTCGTTCTTAGTGAACAAGTGCGTTCCACGTGTAAATGATTTCTCCAAATAAATGACCGCATTACGTTATTTGAATTTTTTTCTCAACTTACCGTATATTACTTACGTCCTTTAATATTCATTCACTAAAGTGTTATGTTCTACATTACAGTATACATTTAGCATCTTAAGAAATTTCATGCTTCACAATATGTGCGGTTGTAATTAAACGGAACTAACTTACTGTTTCTATGAAGACAATAAGGAAAATTTAACCCTATCTTATCACTAGTGGCAACAAAGCTTTGAAGCTTTTATCATACTTTTATCACTATTTCAGAAAGTAGTTAATCGTCTTTCATATGAAATCAAACAATGTTATAGAGGTTTTTTTTTTATCGTATTGAAGATTTGAAAGAGGTATTCAGTTAGCGTTGAATTTCTACAACTCAGAAGTCTTATCACATCTATGATAAAGCGATGTAGTTTTTCTTCTCCTCTTTATGATTTATGACATTTACAAACGTTTCAATACTGTCAAAATTATACTTTAAAATAAAATACGTAGTTGTTATTACATCATCAACTTCTGATCCGATGATCACTTCATGAACTTGAAATAGTTAAGCTAAACATCCCTCAGGTGTTTGTCGTAAGCAGTTGCTGCATTTATGACTCATGGATAAAATTCGACCACCTTGAGATTGCGACATGTCACGTATCAAAGAAAGAAATTTCTGATAAATGTGTTTTATTATGAACTGGATCATATCGGATCTAGATATAAGTCTACTTTTCTTTTTCTCCCTAGTATATGAGTGAAGTTTACTTGAAAATCTGTAGAGATATAACTCCTCTGTTGACATTTGTTGTGGCAGCTTATCACATAACACTGAAAACTGAAAGGTAAATGCGGAGGGAAAAATCAGCTTAACGATTTATCATCGTTCGCTCAAAATATGTCAATGATGTTTTCTCTTCATACGTTATTTCTTATACTTAGTAAATTATATCAACAAATGATCTATGCATGTATATGAAATCCTATTCATTATTACAGAACATTATCATTTTACCTCATGTTTTCCCCCTAGTGAAAATCGATTCTCTTGTTAAAGCTTGTAAAAAGTTTCTGCTATGTACTGTTGTTTGTTGGTAAACTTCTTGACATGTATAAGTTTTTCGTTCGTATTCTTGTTTTTTTTTGACTCTTCTCTCGTTCATCCGCTCTAATGGACCTACTGTTTTGTTTATGTGAAAAAATACAACATACAAAAAATCTACTCCAGTGATTTTTTTTCCTTCTATTTGTCGTCACTCAAACATATATTGAGTATTATCGAGGGACTTAATGAGTTTAATGCATCTTAAAAATAATGAGACTTATCAGAATATATTCTATTTTCTACTACTGTGCTTCATTCTTTATTGATTTTTATGACAAATATCTCTATAATGGTAAATTTAATAGACAGTACTTGGATGTACTGAATCACATTCATGTTAGTGAAAATCAGTTGGACTAATATATGCATACCAGCGAAATCTTTTACTACTTTGGAGGGAAATTGAGGAAAATTTAGAGTTGAACTTTTGTCTATAGCAGTTCAATAGCGTCTATTTAAAATAGGGTGATGTTATGACGTTCTACATTCCACTATACATCTGTCATTTTAACGATGCGTGATAATGCTGAAGAACTCGAAAAGCATAGGCGAATCCCGAGAGTACTGATCGAGGGCATTGAGTACGTCATCAAAAAGCTAAAAACTGTTGAAATGCTTCAATGAGCTTAATAAACTACGTCAAAACGTACCACATACATTGAAAAAATGTTATTTGATGCGAAATCAAAATGCTTCAAAAAAATGCTTCATTTCTGAACCTCATACCTCCTTATCCACAGGTGTACTTTTGACCTTTATATTATTTGACTTCTTAAAAACTCCATATCCTTCTTTACTTCTTCCATTTCTACTACTATGTTTTTGTTTTAGCCTAAGGGAATTGTGTATGAATTGAAGTGTACCGATTGCACTGTCATTAAGAATTTAAAACCATAAGAAAAAAGGACATAGCCAACATTATTAATCTTTGGATTACTTAGTACTTCACTTATTTCGAAGTGGATATGTTATCAACACTCGCCTATTAACTGATTCGATCTAATGAGTAGATGTCGGGATTACATCCAACACACCAAACCGGACGGACATTTGTAGACGCGGGTTCGATTCCCGGTGGTTGCAAGTTTTGCGCTTAATCCAGCATCAATAGAGATATATGAACATTAATTTAATTTTTCATAGTTGGTTGATGATAAGAATACTATGGTGGTTATCTTTGGAATTTCCTAAAATGTTCTGTTTCAAGTTAGACGTCAAATTTATACAAATGATAATTTTATAAAAACTATGCTCCTTTTTAGTAATGAGTTACTGCAAACCTCAGCTTGTTTTATATTGCAGATGGTTGTTTTGTTTTCAAATTCTAATTCTTGTTTACATAATTGGATATGTTACAACCGTTCATAATTCTTCGTCATCACATTTAGATAAATTTTTACTATCAGCTTATTTCATATTATGAGTTAAATGAGGTCAAAAAACATTATTATTCGTTCTATTCTTTATATAACCGATCGTAGAAGAGTATGACGCTGAATTTGATGATATATAAGTTATACAGTATTAACTAGAAATAATATTGTTGATGATATGAGTTTTTATGAATCATTGATACGTTATTGATTTGAGATAGATCACAGCGTTTAAATGTTTCATAATTGATGTTGATGTAGTTGAATTGATAATAATGATGGCATCGCGACGACAGAAGCACGAAGCAATCGCGGCGTATCAGCGTCGTTGATGGCCGATTTTAGAGAGAATCGTCCGTCACAAGGCCAAATATCAATTTCATTGTAACATAACGATTAATTTTCTAGTGTACTATGAAGTTTTCTGTTTCATTTTAGAACGAGGAGAAATAAAAACACTATTTGAAATATGTCCTTCTTATCATTATCGTCGACATCATCATCATCATCATCATCATCATCATCAGCATTGGAACTTATCGTTTCCTCACTCAGTTCTCGTATACACTACAAATTACTCAATGCGCAATATTTAAATCATTATTGATTACCTACCACACATTGAAAACCCGTTATTAGAACGATTCGTAAGTCAAAACAATAGTTTCTCTGAGGGAATATGATTATATGAAAGCTTTGACGTTGATCAATAGTTAAGTGTGAGGTACACCTACAGACTTCGTTTTGAACATATAGTATTGTTGAGGTGATTGAATGCAAGGGTGATCTATGGGTAGTTTTGAGGTGAATACTTTCTGTGCTGTTTCTGCAGTGCTGTTTCTCTTTGTAGATTTCTCTGCTGTAAATTTACCGACCACATACGTACTAAAGGCTAAGTCTGATTGCTGACACGGACCTACATACACAATTTCGTCACTGCGTATCACAACAGTACCTCCTCCAATTCTTATTCAGTAATGCCTCAGAGGACGTTAATGGATTACTCAACACCTCAGGCTGAACATCACATGAATAGTATACTGTTTTGTGAACCAAATTTCTAACTCATTCCATATTTTAAAGTCCGTTCTCTCTCAACTCCGTCTTTTACAGTGATAGTGATCAATAATAGTTTAGATTTCTAAACAGAATTGTTTCTGCGATAGTACTTCGACACTTGGCAGGTTTTTTTTTGTGAATTTTGTCCATTTTTGTAAATGTTTTTGTATCGCAATTGTAAATGAACCTTCTTGGAATTGAGTGATGCAAGTTCTGTTACTGGTGGCTGATGATATAAACCATACCCAAACAGGTATTAGGTTGGTGCAAAAATGATTACGGTCAGTGCAATATTATGATCAGTAGATCACTGTAAATACTTTCAAACCATGCTATAATTTGTGAAGCATTTTTTTTGGTGCTAAGTGATTTCTAGTACTAATCGCTTTGCTTTTGTTCAAGCTTCTCTGGAACGTCGTCTTTCAATATAGTGAATTTGAATTTTTAATTTTTGACAAGCTGTGATAACAGTTATTTCTGGTAGTATTTTTTGGGCAAAACGGAAACGTGAATTTTCTACAGTATTTTGACCACCATGGTTCGTTAATTTTTGTTTTCATTTCAGAATTTTCCTCAAAACTCATATTTGTTCCTTTTCTCTACTAGCCGATGACGTCAAATCATTGATAAACAATACAATGAAGCTTTCATAGCCTGGAGTCGAAAGAATGCTCGTGTTTTTAGAATTAAGGAGATAGATAACGCAGTGATAAGGAATGCCTCATCTTTACGTAATTTATTAGAGTTCAGTTCTGAAAAAACCAAACACCTCATCACTCAGTACTACTCGATAAACTAGTACCAGAATGAGAGACTTGAGCTTATAAGTAGCAACAATTCAATGTATGGAACAAAATCTTATTCAATAAGCTTAACATTATTACAATGAGGTCAAATGCATAGCATCACATCTGACAGGAATCGATCGACGCGAAAGATTTATCTCTTATGGGAAGTGAAACGTTAAACATCGGTTGATTATTGGTGATTATCTCTGTTTGATGCTATTTGTGTGACGTGATTTTTTTGGATTCAGTTCAAATTCAAATTTGTTACCGTAGCTGTTCTTATTTTAGTTACATTTGAATTAATTTCATTGAAATTTTCTGCTAGTAAAGATATAATAGAAGTATTTCACTGTGTTAGTGATCTGCTCTTGAACACTCTCAGTATTAACTGATACTTCTGAAGCATTGAGGAGTATATGAGGAGTGAGTTCCGGTTTTTTTTAACTCGTCAGCTTGAACTAATATTAATTTCTTATGAAATCATAAATAGAAATTGTATGTGATCCATATTATACTAATTAATATCTTAGAAATGCAGTCTCATAAAAAATCACATGTCATCGATATTTTGGTTCTAATAAGAGTGGAAGAAGAAGAGCGTTGAAAAGCTGAAACCTAGAGGAATGAGGATTGAGGTCATTAACAAGCGTGTCTCAAACAGTTACACATATTCTTTATTAAAATTGAATTCTTGATATATTTCTCCATCGTGAATAAAAAAATTTGCATAATAGTTGAATATATGGACGTAGTATTTCTTATAATTCCGTAATGAGTTAATGTTGCTAGCTATCATTAGCCTCACATCAGGACCTCATTTTCATTGTGAAATATAAACAACACTGAATTTTTTTTTGCCTTATATGTGAAACTTTTTATTTTATTCATTATAATACTGGAGGATAATCAATACAACTAGTATTGTATGTGAAGCTTATAATTTGAATTATGTAAAATTTATAAAACAGGATCGTTATATGAAAGCGAGTCATTTTGAGGTAATCCAGTTGAGTGCTGACGTTTGAAAAAAACACAAAGATCAATTAATTAATTGTTTATTTTATCTGCATTAATAGAAAATATGTAGTTGCTCTGTGAGTTTATCGATTTTATCGGCTTAGATGTTTTTTTGTGTGAATGATTTATTTCTATAGATACGTATTTGTTTTGCTCTTTAAAAAACGAAAAGCATCTTCAAAAAGCTGATAAAATATGCTCAAAAAATTGTCTGTACAATATATTTGCCTCTTTCACTCCATTTTTCCTCTTCATCAGATAAAATGTATTGAACTCATCACTCGATTTCATTTCATTTTTCCTCCTCATTCTATAGAATGTGTTGTTTCGTCGAAATAAAATAAATTCACAATGGTACTCTTCATTTTTTTTTCCCTAAGTTAACTGCTTCGTTTTATTGATGATATTATGTACTTTTGTTGTTTTCATTCCGTCAGTACGTTTTTTTTTCTTCTCATTTCTTTACCATCATCACCTCATTTCCTCTATCCTCATCACGTGTTTTACGAGATGAATATCGAAATTTACGTTCTATAGTGATATATTGTTTTATCAGTAATGGTTAATTATCGATTTGATAGAAAATCAATCAGTGTTGAAGATGTTTGAAAAGTAAATGGTTCAGTTTTTTCGTTTCCCTTAGTAAAATACTTGCGATGCCTTTATAAATGACTTGCTAGAACGAGTCGATGATATCATCAACGTGGTGTTCACCAACTACAAACCTATCAGTAATCCTCAACACATCGAGGATTAGTTCAGCATCAATCAATAAACAACTTTTCAATGTTTGTTTATTTACTTTCATTCTTTTTATTGTGTATTACTCACCAATAGAAACAATACGATAACTCTTTCTTATAATTAATCAAACGTTTCTTATTAGAAGTTCAGGTTATACTATTATCATCGTTAGTTTTAACCTAATGTCAAGGAGAAGAAAAATTTTGCTCAACCTCACTTGTCTCAACATTTCATGAACCGCAATTATTTTTACACCAGCTTTTTAGTATAACCATGTCGCAAATACAACCGCATAAGCTAATTTAATTGCGAATTTATTAGAGGAAAAAGTGAGGTGAATAAGTGTAAAAGTTGATGATGGAAATATAACGTCTAATATTACTTGTGGAAATGCTCTAGTAATTATTTTGATCTACTTTGAATTTCTATAAACGCAGTTATAAGTGTGACTTTGAGTGACAATAGAATGTCCATGGTTTGGAAAATGTTGTCGGATTCATTGTGATTTTTGATATTTTGTTTTGTTCAAGTAGTATAGAAAGGAGGCTTCTTCTACTCCTTCTTCTCAACAGGAGGTGATTCCTCCTCAATAACTAATTATTGATTGATTAGAATCTATTAACAAGATTACAAAACTTTCACTGCTATTCAAAGGTCTGTCATAGTCCGTGACGGCGAATCGAAAATGTTTCACAAGGTCATCTCATTGTATCAAAGAAAACCTCCCATTATCAGTAGAAAATGAAGAAAAGTCGAAAGATTTTTTTCCTCATAACAACTATTATTTGTTTATTTGTTTATGGTAACGATAAAATAACAAAACAAACTCGAAAGAATAGTAAACAAGGCGTTTACTTAGTGTATTTCAGAGTTATGAAATGGATTGAGTGCTTCATTTGTGCTCATTTTTTTTTTTTCATTTCTTGTTTTTTTTTTCATCACTTTCATTCTCATTGATTTACCTCTTATTTATTATTTTTGTTTACAAACTTTTGGCTCTCTAATAGTTGTATACGTTATAAAAATATTTGTAAACATTTAATATCTTTTTAATATCATTTGCATAAGAAATCGCTATAGTGAAACAAGTTTTTTTTTCTCTCCAATGATTTTCGACCATCTTAAACCTCAATGAGGTTTTATTCACTCAAAATTAAGAATTTATCTAATCATCTGAAAATGATAAAATATAATCATTCATGGTTCCCGTAAACAATTTTTTTCATAGTTGTCTAATAAACAGTAAATTTTTTACAAATATAAAAAAAAAAGTCGTGAGAAATAAATTTTGTAGCTGTTGGCTGCTTAGATTTAATTAAAAATTTATAACTTATTTCTTCTAAGTAATTTTATTAGTTGTAAAATAATAAATAATCTTCTTCTATCTACTATAAAAAAATTTAATTAGTAGAATAAATTTTCTATTGGAGATCAAAATTAATGTAAATTTAATCAATGAACATGCTAGGATCATTAATAATTACCGTAATCGATTAGTACATTCTAAAAAAAGTCAGATGATATTGATTTTTCGATTATTGTTTGTTAACATCTATAAATGGACAGTAATTATTTATACCAGATTACAGCTTTTCGTCTCATAATAATCTTGAAGCTTAACAAAATATGCATATTGATTGATTTCTATTGCTGTTCTGTCTTATGATAATCATTTTGAATAGTATAATCTATTCTTATACTAGAAAATTCGGCCCATCGCTACCACCAATACAATTTAGATGTTTTTTTTCAAATAGATATTTTTATTAGTATAAAAATGTTTGTTTGTTTGCTTGTTTGTTTGTTTGTTTCTTTGCTTAGAAGACTCATTTATCACTAAGTTCATCTAAGTTTTTGTGAAGTTTTTAATGATGGACGTTTCAACTCTACAGTAGCCATTGAAATCAATATCGTAGAATAGAATTTCCATTAGAAAATTGTTTGCTTATTATTTTTGTTATTTATTTTCGTTTTTGTTTGTTTCTGTGCTTACAAATTTTATGTTTATCTTATAATGTCGATTTTGAATGTTTATTTATTCTTTGTATTGAAGAAGAGGTCTGAGTGACGAATTCAACTAGTGAGGTTACTAGAATATGCAAAATTAGTGATTTACGTTCCGTTCTGGTGCTTATAAGCAAAAAATTTAAATATCAAGATAACGTAGGCGTTGATGTTGATCATTGCCTTGAGGAATGAGTCACATATTCGTCTTTAAGGTGAAATCGTGTAGTTGATTGATTGTCATTCGGCTTTATGTAATTTCTTGAAGTGAGTGATTTATGCTGACTCATTGCTCCATGTCATATTAGGTTTTTTCGGCATCAATTTACGGGCACTCGGTAGGTGGTGGGTTTCGTAAGTCTGATTGCGGAAGCAAACCTGCGTACAATTGCTTATAATGGGGAGTCAGAGCAGCACCTGTTACCCTTGCGCTACGTGCTTTCTAAATATTTAAATGTTATCAATTCTATTTACGTTGTACTTGAAAACTATTCTTGTTTACGATGCGTTAAAATCAATGCATATCGTCAGTAATGAAATGAGTCAGTCATGTTATGTTTACTTCTATTCTATGCTGCTATTTATTGAATTTGTTTTCATGCAAACGTCATCCGTAATAGTGATGATGATTTCTGTGCACATGTGCGATTTTCTTCTCTTCGTAACACTGACATGATAAATCAGAGTTGAACTTTGTTCTCCCTCAATCCTCCTTAATTTCGCATTTAAATCGTCTCAAGTGCTTTATGCGTAAATGGCGATAGAGCAATTATTTTTAGTTTGTACTTTTTGAATGACATCCTCACAAGTTTGACGAGTCTATGACCTCTATCACTTACTTTATGCGTTCCCTTATACTAGCCCTTCTGCAACTGTTGTGTCTGATGATGCTTTGCTTTTTCTCTTGGTGTTACCATAGTTTATACTCATTCTGTAGTTTATCAACTGATTTGATGTGTAATCTGGAAGCTGTATGAGGATTGTCAAAAATAAGTTTTCCAGGGTCACACATCACTTTAGGCTTTTCCTCATTACCCTAAAATAGAAAAAAAGCCGAAAAGATAAACACAAAATTTGCCATTTATGGGGAGAATATACTATGCCGATAGGAGTTCACTTTGTTGTTGACTCATCAACTTCCCATTTGATCTGCGGACAGTAGATCAGAAAGAGATTTGCAAAGAAACTTTACTTTGAGAGTTTTTATGTAAGAATTGTAGCGCAGAACTCGTCAAGAAAATTTCCTTACGAAGTTAGTCACCCCATCACGTTTCTTTCCAAGGCAATCCATTTTTTGAGGAAGAGAATTTGCTTACAGGTATGCGTAGGTCGACAATAAAATATATCTTATGTGTTGACATTTGACTCAGTACTAACCTGAAAAGCTACTAAATGCTCTCGTAACTCAGCGCTTACTTTTTCAATTCCATTGTTCTCTTAGTGCTCTGCTTTGAGGTTAAAGCATAAGTTGACATCTCAACATTGACGTTAATTTTGTGAAATACTTATTCATCTTCTAAGCTATACTATTTTCTTATTTTATTTCTATTAAAGTATAGCTAGTTTGTGGGAACAATAAATATATACACTGAAATCAGGCAAGATATGATATGGTTAGGGTCGTTGAGAGAATAGTCCTCAAAAGTTGAGGGAAAGAGTTCTATAGTGTAGTGCACGAAGAATTCAACACTTACTTGAACGACCTATATCGATATAAACGAACATGCTTATCATAGCATAGCATTTTTATTATCTATCAACTATAATGGGATATAATGATGTCGTAATATCCGTAAGGATGCTGAGCTAATCGCACAACTTTGAACCTTATTCCGCTGGAGGGAGTTTTCAATCTACGAATCGTTACGTCATTACAAACATGTTAGGAGTCTAGGTCATGAATCTTTTGTGATGCATAACTCGAAATGAATGGTAGATCATACACAGTAGTACTCTTTGATATCACGGTGTATAGGAGAGATCGTCTTCGTGGATAACAATCACGCTTAAATGGCACGAAAGAGGAAATGCTAGGAGCCAAATGTACTGTAAAACTGTCCATCAGAATAGCCAAGCAGTCTGATTCCAATTCTGAACTTCACCTTACACTCGCAATGGATAGCTGGGTACTGTGCATAGTGCATCACGATGTTAAAAGCATTGAGATTCCGACAAAGACACTTCAATGAATGCTTCAGTGGTGAAAGAAGACATCAAGGTCAAAATGTTTTGATCTATGGTTCCTGAAAAGTGCCATCATCTATTTTAGAACTGCCTAGTAATATCTGTTATAGCCATTTCTGTTTATTATCTGTCAACAATGGTAGGTTTTGTTGTAATATCCCTCATGATGCTGAGTTAGTCACAAAACTTGAAACCTCAGTCGGAACTGTTTGATAGACGTCAAAATCCTAAATAAGTGGTGAAAGTGTAGCTTCATTAATTTTTATAGCCTTCTATTTACGCAATTTATTCACTCAACATTCACTCAAGGAGAGCAACAGGAATTCTAGACTAAATAGAGGGATTCAGGTTGAGTGCATCATATAAGTCACTAAAATTTTTCGTTTTTTCCTCATATATGAACTTTGATGCTTGAAACTTTGTGGATTAGTAAAACAACGAGTAACGGCTATGAAATGAATGTATTGGATTTCATCGTGCATCATCGTTTGTCTAAAGAGGAAATTATTCATGAGATATTCAAGACGGAGAAAAGAGAGGGAAATAAAACTGCGTATTTCGTTAATTCAGCTTTGCAAAGCAAATGCCTATTAGATACATCGGATAAGATAAGATAAGATAAGCTCCATTGTCGATCGTTCATTCCCTGTGGGATACGCAGCGCATTTATCGTCATCCTAATATTATGGAGGCGATTGAATGCGATTCCGGTTCCCACAACTGGTTGAGGTGTTGAGGTGACTGATCTTCATCAAGTCAGTACTAATTATTTTTCCAAATTCCTCCGCTACTAATTAATCAACCTCCAAAGAATAGCGAGCTTGATATTTCTCTATGGGCGTACGTGAACCGCCGTTTTCTTGCTACTGCTGCACCTCGTACAACATTATACACTATTGAGGAGTCAAATTGAGGAGAAATATAAACATGTTTACAAGTTTAATAGTATGCTTTATATCTTTCTATAATCTCTTTTCAATTTTCTTTACCGCCGAAATTCTATAAGATGATGATTTTCTTCATTGATGTTGCGATGCACCAATGATGTTTTTTGTGTAACATTTTCTGATCATTTATCGTCTGAATCACGTGTGAAAATTGTTCGAACAGTTCATTCCCTCCAGAATGTCTCCATAAATAATATCGTTCTTCTTGTGTTTACAGAGAAAAAGAAACAAACATAACAAATAAACAAACAAATAAACAAAACACATAGGTGCGTGATCTGGCAAATGAAGAGAAATTTTGTTATCCATGTTTATTTTCAATCCGTATAGTAGCCGCCGTAGGCAAATAAAGTATTATTCTCAGATCTAAAACTCTTTCATATTGCTTTATTATTGAAATAGAACAATTTGAATTACGTCACTTATATTATTGCTTACGTCATGTATGTAATTGGCAACTGTTCAAAATAGTTTGTTTATTTGTTTATGAAATTATAAACATTTTAAATAGTAATAAAAATTATTACAATAGAAACGTACAACAACAAAAATTGATCTAAATTTTTGAAGACAAAACAACGCATTTTATTGTAATCTAAATTAATCTTTTTAAAAATATCGAAATCATTTAAGCTTTCTTAATATTATGTAACTGCTAGTGAAATAAATAAAACAAACATCGAAAAACACAAAACAAAAAAAAAACAACTAATTAAAAATAATTTAAAAGCGCTAAATAAAAGCTACGCGATCAACAACGATCACTGATCTATTTGATCTATCGATTATGACGACATAACTATGCTCAGTAATTGTTTCCTTATTGAATCGAAATTCTCTTGATCTTATTTTTCTTCTTTATAGTTTTTCTTCTTCTCATACCTTTATGTTTATCTTTAATTTTATTGATTTTTACTTATAACCTCTTTAATGGACTAAAATCAATAATATTCAAACTATATAATTTGTACTGAGGTTAAGAATCGAATCGAAATCGACTTTTTTCATAATTGTTAAGTATCTACGTAACTCCATTTACCTCAAACTATATACTAGAAATGTTAATATTGGTGTTCACTGTTTATAGCTTATGTCTATGAAACTCAACTTTGAGTTTCATTGACCAAAATCTATTTCTCTTTGTTGTTTATTTACTTTAATCACTTGTGTTCCTCATCATTTCTGTTTACAAACATCTATTCTTATTAAGTAGCCTTTTTCTTTTCGTTCTTTAATCTTTTTTATGTTGTATAATTTAGACGATTTTTACCATAAATTGAGAGTTTTTCAACTCTACCCTCCGATTTACCTCCTAGCGTCGCAACGACTTTCTAAATGGTTAAATTTTTCTCAGAACATCATAACGAAGCAACGTTGATGAAATCGTTTAGTATGTTGATTCCTAAATGCATTTATTTTATCACAAAGCCTCATCACTCATGAGGGAATCTCATTTCTCGAAATAGCTCAGTGAGAAAACAATTTTCATAAATAAACATCATTTTATTTTGTTTTCCATAGAATAAAACTATTTGTTTTCCAATGGAGTCAAATAGATTGATAGATGAATGAGTCATCAACTAATAGGATAACTCATTGAGATTTTTTTCGTTATTGATATCCTCAGATTAAGCTGTTTTCCGATAAAATACAAATTTTAATTGTAATAGTTACTTATACTAATACCACCTCCTACATATAATACCATCAATAGTGAAACTTAGCAGTAACTCCTCAAATTTTCCTCACACTTCTCTTGAAAAACTACAAAAGAATGCTTTATTCCATTCGCATTCTGCAATTAGAATGGAATACTATACAATAACTTTCAATTTTTTACCTTCTTTTTTTTGTAGGAAAGTTTTATCGATTAATAGAAAAGTGGTACGGTTGAGGTTCTGAGGTTATGAGGTTTATTCACTTTTTTCTTGAGCTTTCAACATGCTTCTATCTTCAATTTTGAATTTTCACATGAAATTTTCGTTTTTCAGAATGACGAATGATCCGTTCACAGATTATAAAAAAGTACTAAAATGTTTCATATAATATTAATCTATAAATAATGTGGAATACCCTGAGGGATCAATGTTTGTGAAAATTTGAATTGCATTAATTCTTAGTATTGTTAATCCTTTTTTTTTCGAAATTTGCTCTGTGTTGACAGTGATCTTTAATCTTGAAAGTGTTTACTAAACAAATTGTAAACAATGCTTTACTGTTAATGATAACCTGTTAATATATCTAATCCTTTAGAGCTACTACCGTTATTAATGATGGTATATAAATAAAATGATCTTGTAATCACTTTCTTGTTGTTGTTTATTTCAGTTATAGTTTGTTTACTGTTTACAATATTATTGTCTTTATTTATTTTAAACAAATAGAAACATATAGATAATTTGTCATAGCATTATTTATATGTTTAAAACGTATTTTATTAGTAATTACAATTATCGAATGAGTGCAGAACAAACAAAAAAAACAAAAACAACGGATGATTCGATTTAGACGAAAAAACAAACACGCATTGATTTCAATGCACCTGTTGGCTCATCAGCGTTGAATGCGTTGAGGATCGACAACGTCAGAAGCATGAGGCGGCTAATTGACGTAATTTTCACTATGGAATCCAAAATATCTGATAAATCAGCACGTTCTTTTATCATCACTAGTTGAGGAATTTCGTAAACAAATTGCCTCAATGATGCTTTTGTTATTTTGATGATTTTCGATTTGACTCAACTTAGTGATGCTTACAATCGTTTAAAAATGACGAATACAATAAAAATGGTTGATTGTTTTGTTTTGATGATGAATGAAAAAATTCCTTTCATATTACAATATTCTAAGTCATTCATTTATTTGTATTTGTTTTTCCATATATGACACTTTTTTTTTTCATTGGTCCTCTCACCTCAGTGAGACTATCAGCTTTTGCTTAAAAGCCTTTAGTTTTAATTAGAGTTAGAATTGACTAGAATTCAAATCTATTCTGAATTGAAATGAAAGCACTATCGTATAAATTTTGAATGCTCGTTTTTTTTTCCCTCTAGACTGTCGTCTATAACATTTTCAACTCCCTTTGACTTATTGGGTTGGTGCGAAACTGATTGCGGAAAACTGTTAGTTTTAACGTACTATGGACCGCAATTTTCTTGCACCATCCTAACTACATTTTTTTTCTACAAGCTATAAGCTAATATTTTTCAACAACACCTAATATTTTATTCAAACGATATAAGAATAATAAGCATTATGCTTTGTTATCAAATATTCTTTTGGAAAAGCACTAAGAAAACGTCGTCTTAAGAATTCGTAGTGCTTAAAAATCCTCCATAAAATATTGTATACGTAAAAATTATTCACCTAAATCATTTTAGGATGGTTTTTTTCTGTTTTTGTTTACAATTTGTTGTTGTTGTCTTTTTGTTGTTGTGAAGTTTTTGAAGCATCTGTATACATTAGGAAAACGGCTTGTCATTAATTCGCATTCTTAAAATAAAATGGCAAAAACGATTGACACAGTCAGCAGCTGGCTTTTCATGCCATATTCATTCCTTATTCATTCTTTTTTTTTGTTTACATTTTCCGCTTTATTTTTCTGTTTTCCTATTTCCATATATGACTACAGTATTCACAAGATTCAAGAAAGACATTTTCTTCCCTCAAATTCACCTCAAATTTAATGAACTGCAGAGAAGCTGATCACTGACAGCTTAATTTCAATTTGACTATTCTTCATTAATTTATAGCCTATCCTTTTTTTTTCTTTCGTATCTGATTCTATTTCTATCATTGATATTGATATTGATTGACAAGATACTGTATGATGTGTGAATTTTGACCTACTTTTAATTTCCTTACTCGTTTCGTTATAGCTCTATTTCTTATCAATCAAATATCTGATATAAAATGTTTAAAATATTCTAATGAAATGAGATTTTCACTCGAAAGTAACAAATTTTAAAATCCAACGAGTTTCAGAGGTCAATTAACGAAACAGTTGAGGTTCAAAAAACGATAATGTTTTAAATATAAATATAATACATTAATATATGGCCTAGTCTAGCTCAAAATTAAAAGTACTAACATTATTTCGTTTTATTTTCTCGTTTGGTCAATGAATCAGGCAATCGTCCTCATCCTCATCTTTATCCTCATTTTAAAGAATCATTCAGCTTAGAATAAAAAAGTGCTCTGAATGGTAATCAGATTTACTTACGATAAAATCTACGAGATTTTGTGGATTTTGCACAATTTTTGTTAGAGTGCATAATTTAATTTATAGGAAAACGGCATTGAGTCTGAACTTGAGGGATCACATGATGGAAAATGCTTTATCACCTCCGTAATGAAGCTGAGTTAATCGTGAAACCTGTAAACTTAGACGAGGCATACGATAGTTAATAAACAATAGATAAAAATAACTACTTTATAAGCTTGGAAATAACTCGATGAGTTTACTGCTCAAATATGTATTCTATGCACTCAGTCCAATCTGAGGCTCTGTGTTTTTTTCTTTTTTCCTGAAACAAAAACAATATTGAAAATTTCTACAATGATTTATGACCTTTTCAAAAAAGTTTTATGAGTGAATTCATAGTTATTAGTTAGTCTTCGATTTGTTTTTATTCTAAAGTAGTTTGCTGCTTTATTAAATATCTTATTCACTTATAGTTTCGTATTTAATATGAGTTTCATAGGACGATTAAACTCATCGAACTCAATTGAACCTCATACCTAACTACTAGCAGCTACCGCTTTTCACGTTGTTTTTTATTGTTGTGAGGAATTTTTCTCAATTTTAAAGAAAACATTCTATAGAAGCACCCAATGACGTTGTCATGACGCATTTTTCGAGTGATTCACTCATGATTCCTCATCAACGTCTACATTTCCGATTTTCATTGTTATAAATGCCTAATCAGTTATGTCTGGAATTTTTTTTTCTTTCGTGCAGTTCCACTTTTGACTCGTTTTTTTTTTGCAGCAGTAGCAGCAAGCAGCAGCAACAACGAAAACAACAACAGAAACATTGAGTGTCTATATAATTTAAAAGCTGCCAATGTTTCCTTCTTAAAAAATCGCTCTGTCATAAGCCAGCTACATCCGATGCATTAATTCTTTTACACTGAAGAAAACATTGTATTATTATTATTACTACTATAAATATTCTAAACTTTTCTTCGCTACTATAGTCCTTTTCTTTGAAATCGATGTTTCTGTTTCATGGATTCTTCCCTTCAGGCGGAGTCTTTTGTTGAGGATATTGATAAGATCTTTATTTTTTCAAGTCTTCTTCTCATCGTTCACCTTGTGGTAGCAGCAAAAAGTTTGATGAAATCAGTAAACAATCAGCTTGTTGCTTAATGCTCAAGTTATCTAAGAAATCTTCCAGTGCCTTATGTTCCAAGGCTTTAGGATTTACGAGATGTCAACAGAGGAAATTAACTGTCTCTTAAGAAATCCAATACCTTTTTTTTTCTCAACAAGATTGTGCCAAAAGCTTAGCTGTTCGACAAACTCAAAACAATTTTTTGTTTTTTAAATTATTGATTCATTTTGGCTAGCATCTTTGGAACTCTGAAACGAGTGCCAACCGTGCAATTTTCGGTATGAGGCAATGTACTCCATAGAAGCATCAATGTTTTAAGCTCCTTTATTTATGTGATTTCAGCATAGATTTATTTGATCAGGCTAAAGCTATAAATCTATCGTATAACTTCTATAGCTGTGCACTACATAGTAGTGTTGAAGAGGAAGAGGTGTAAGGATTGCGATATAATTGAAATTGCTCTTACCTCGGAGTTAAACAGCTTCAAACTATATTGATGTCACATGAAAATCGACGTGATTGTGCAAAAAATAATTGCTGTAGCTTGCCTGTTTCAATGTTTTATAAGCCGTAATTATCTATGCACCATCTTAATAACATCCATGTTAAACAGCGTTTCAAGGCATAGATTTTACTAAAAATATTTTCTTTATTTGTATGATTTGTATTTTTTTCTATGGTTTGATTATTGGAAAAGATTTTCGAATTGAAAATATTTGTGATCTTTTACGTAAATTCGAGCATCGATAGAAGCTTGAAGTCTATAGCAATAGATTTCAGCATTGTTAGAAAGTTGAATTAGAATAAACTTTAAACGAGTGATGAGTTCCGTCAGTGATGAGAATCTGTTCGCATCAATTTTACATGAGGACTAAACAAAACGGATTCCGAGAAATGTTTTATATGTAAATATTGATATAGGTTTAGCATAACTCTATTGATTTTTATGACGAGGCGGAGAGAGATCAACAATTTGTTTATGCATGAGTTAGTCAACTCGAGGAAATACCGTAGTGAGCTTGTTATGCTCTTTTTTTTGCTTGATAGGGCATAAGTAGTGGCTTTTTAAGTGCACTTATGAATGCTGTAAAGAATGTCTCCCGGGTGTTAATCGAAAAAAATCATGTGAAGTAAAGCTAAGACAATGCAAGAAAACACTTCCTGCTGCTAAGTTTACCTCATTCATTAGTAAGAAAGAGGAAGGAGTTCATAACGACTTTCACTCGATGTTCAGGATTATCAATAGAACCAGTGAATCTTACGAAGTAATAAGACACAGATTCTTGTGTACTAGTATTTCTTAGAGTGCAATTCTCAATCAGAACAGAAATCAGAATGTTCCTTAAGTTTGTTCGCCTTCCGAACTTATCAGCTCAGCTTATTATCAGCTTACTATCAGTTCATTAGCTTGAAGAATCGTTCTCAATGCTTTTTTTCCCACCTATCAATCCAGCTGATAGAGAGAAACTCTGCTCAATGAGAGTATTTCCGTTTCTAGCTTAATAAAGAGAAATTATTCGTAGATATTACTAGATTTACGTCAACAAAATTTTCTTTATATAAGCAACCGATAAATTTAGTGATAATATTAATAGTATTAATAATAATGATAATACTTAATAATAATAATTATTATTAATAATAATATTAATAATCTCCAGTACAATCTCCAAGCACTTGGTTTTGTTACTATATATTTCTTTTTTTTTTCAAATTGCATTGATTTGATATGGTGATTAAAATGATGTCAGACGAGGAATCTACGAAGGCTGAGATTGAAATTTCGAGGGATATAGAAAAGGGATAGATTCGAGGGATATAGAAAGCTATGAAGACTTAGAGGGAAAGAGGGATATAGTAGGGATTGAGGCAGATCAAAAGAGAAATTTGTGCAAAACGTAAAATGATATTCAAGTCGTTTTGATGCCTCAAGAGGTGGAGGATATTTGAGTGATTTAAGTCCTTCATTTAATTTGCTTAAGCTGAGCTACTCTTTAGATGAATGAAAATGAATTAACTCATCCAAATAGATAGCTATTGTTATTTCTTCATCGAAATCGAGTCTATCGTGTCAATCACCTCAATTGGAGGAGCTAATAGTCTCATATAGTCACTAGGCAATTTTTCTATCAAGGAAAAGCTTTAAGCTTAAATGTTATTTCATTTGTAATGCAATGTTTTTCTTTTAACCAACGTCTAATTGTTCCATTAAGTTTGGGCTTCACTTAGCTTTATAAGCAGCTTCATTAGCTCTTACTATTAGTTTTACATTAATTTTACTTATTATGTTTTAAATTTCTGTTATAACTATTACTGCTTAAGAATCTTATGTGTTGAAATAAAAATGATTTCCTCGGTGATTTGTGACTCATCAAGAGGGGTATACGATAACAAAATAAACCTCAAAGTCTATCTATTTTTTTTCTTGAGTTATCGTTTTCCTTCATTTGCATAAATTTAGATTCAAATCAATTCGAAGAGCATTATTGACTAAATCGATATCATTTATCAGTATTTTTTTTTATTTGTTAGTTTTTTTTCTCTATACCACAAAGGGAAAGAGGAAAAAAAGACGAGAAAAGAAAAAAATATATGGTAAAAATGAATTCATTTACATATTGATTTTTTTTTCAATTCAGCCATACAATACAAATTTTTCTATCAAATCTAATAAATATATTCAGTTTAGACAATTTTCTAAATATTTTATTTTTTATTGTATTTTTCAAGTAACTCGCTCACTATTTGACTCATGGAGGGAGATTTTCCTTCAAAATCATTTTAACCTCAAAATATATTGTGCTGGGACTTTAACCTTTTTGAATTTGAGCTTTTTTTCTCGTTTAATATTCTTCATAGTTATTCATAATCTTCTAAAATTTTCGTACACAATCGATTTTGTAATTAATTAACTTGTTATCAAAACTTTGTTTCTTCTAATATTTTGAGTCTCAAAATCTATAGGAGTGACATGTGCGGTATCTAAAGAAATGACTTCTGAAGTGTTTATCATTTTGAAGCTCACAACTTATTGTATATGACGACTTAGTTCCCTCAGGGCAATCTGATCTCGTAATAATTTGGAAAAACATGCAATATTGACTTGATGAAAATTGTTCATCTTATATCGTTATGTAGACGTGATCCGCATCCAATCACCTCAGTGATGTCACAGTGAGGGCGAATGCGTGGCGTATCCCACAAGAATTAATCAACACTGGCGCTCCTCATTTCTTATCTCATGCTACTGTGTTACAAAAGCTTTACTGCTTTCATCCTGGGGGCGTACGCGAACCGTCGTCTGCGCAACACTACGCCACCTCCCACTGTGCTACGTGCCTGCTGTTGTTCTACATAGAATGATTTTATTATTTTAGCTTGAAGCTTGAAGGTGAGGTAAGAATGAGAAACATTAAGCTGGAAAGATTTTTCACCAAAGGGCTTGAACGAAAGCCTCTATTTGCCTCTTCTAAAAAATAGTCATACATATTATATTATTGACAGAGAAATTGTTAGTACCAAAAAAAAATTTAAGATAGCCTTTGTCAAATAAATCAAATATGTGCAGCCTGATATTTTACCTCACGAAGAACAAAACGAAGTCTTAATTTTTGTTATATTTGCCCTCATTCAAACTTTATGAAAATTTCTTTTCACAATTGAAACAGAATTCGTGATAAAGTGAGGTATGAGGTAATAGAGTTCTCCATATCAAATAAAGCTTGCAAAGTTGAGCTGTTATGAAGATGCATAAAATATTCAGTATACCGTATATACATATTTATTCATATATTCTTTAAATTGACATATACATATCTAATTATATGAAAAATTTGTATTTATATTCATATATGCATAATAATATGAGGCTTTATAAAAAGCTTAAGCTGTGGCGAGTCAAATGACGTAGACTTAAAATTTTAACGTTATAATGAACATGAGGTATTAGAGGTTTCATTTCTTCTGCAGTATTTGTCCCTCAATCAAACTTTCTATAGTACTCATTATTTTCGAAATTCCATAATGAAACGTAAGCCAAAGAGAGCAGTGAAATTTTTTCCATGTAATTTTAAATATGCATACTTTTTAAATATTTATGGACGTTAACAGTTTAGAAACATTTGTTCTGTTAAGCTATAAGAAATAAAAATGTATTTTTATTCATATTTTTTCTTCGAGTTTCATTAAGAACTAATTTATTTGTGAACTTCTTCAACCCTGAGGCAAATAATTAACGTCTTTCTCTGATACCTCAACATTGATCTACTTGAGGGTTTGCGAATTTATCCACATACATGATAAAAAATGAGGCTTCAACATGTTATTTTTTTCAAATTATGGATTTAAAGTCATTTTCTTAGAGCTTTTTCAATCGTTCTGTACTGAATGAGTTTTATCCCTCTCTTTTTTTTTTCTAAGTTATTAAGCTACTACTTTGGTAAAGAGCATCGTGATTTTTCATTACAGAGATTATCTGAGAGGAATTAACGTTAACCTCAATATTTTGAGGTTTGTTTCACTATTTGAAACTCAATAATATCTTTATAATTGCACCGCTGCATTTCTACAAACACAGAAAACAGTGGACTCGTCAATAAACAAATTGGCATATAAATTATCATTTACAACCTTAAATGAGGCAAGTGTAGAAGAACGAGTGAAATGAGGAAGTATGATAATGAGGCTATTGATTTATGTTTATTTATTCATTTATTCTGATTATTCTATTTGACGTATTAAACGAGTCTTAGCAATGTACCACTCAAAAAAAGTTATGCTAATGATCTAGCCAGCTGATCTTTGGAGATCAAGAGACCATAGTGAAATGTTTTCACGTCGTCATCACATGTAGTTCATCAACCTGTATCGAAGGAAATTTATCATTTTGTGACTTTATCTTCAATCAATACGATTGTAAATGTTGCTTATTCATGTGACCTCTGGGTTACTCCAGTGTCACGACGTACGTAGAAGACCACCACCATGAACGATAGTGGCACGACAAAGAAATGAATGGAGGAGTAAAGTGGTCCAACTACTTATTTGAACGGACCATCCAACTATGTATAATTAAGTATATGCGTATAATTTGAACGCTTTGATCTTATAGATCTTACAAGTATTTCTTTTTTTTGACTTGAAATTTTGATAGGACACTTAAGTTGATGAAATTTTCTCTGTCGATTTCTGACAAATCTACTTTAGAAACCTTTTCTATCAGCATTTTGTGTTGGTCACAAAACTTATAGCTCCAGGCAGTACTGCAGAATATATAGAATTTGTTATGAAAACAAACGCAGTCCTACACAATTGTATCGATGTTACAATGTGACTAATGAAAATGTAAGGTCAATTAATTGCAACGAAAACATAAAAAGCTATAATTTAAGCTAATTATACCTCTGAGGAAGCGAAATGAATCGCTACGTTGGTACTCACTTCACTTTCACCATTTAATTACAGTGTAACTTTAGAGTACTAAACCAATATATAACATAACTTGTGCATATGGGAAAGAAATGAATAACTAATGAGGTTGAGGTAAATGAGTACTTGTAATTTTTCTAAATAACTGTTGAGGTTGAGGTATATGGCTATAGTTGTACAATATATTGAACTTGTTCAACTATAAATAATATGAGTTTCAATAGAGCACTTTGTAAAGCCACTACTTTAATCGCTCTATTCCGTTGATAAATTTTTAGTTAGCATCGGATTGTAAATAACAAATAAATAAACAATGAATAAATTTCCATAAGTAAACTGAATTGATTTAACGTTTGTTTATGATACAAACCATATAGTTTTTTTGTTTTTGTGTTTATTTACGTTTTCAGATGAAAACATAAACAAATTGAAACGTTATTCATAAAAATGTGATAAAAATAGCTTGAGCTCCTCTGAGGGCCTTCAGAGAGTGAAGAAAAATTTCTTGTAAAAAAATCATTTCAAGAACTTGTAATTTTTATTAAATTTTGTAAATTTTTTTGTTCTTCATATACATTTCATTTCATACAGGGGGCGCAGTGGCTCAGTGGTGGAGGTGCCGCAGTGACACGCCGGCCGATCCAGTTCGTGGCCGCCCCCCAGGCCTACCAAG
>KN716150.1:720729-758691 GCA_000816705.1 Dictyocaulus viviparus | reverse complement strand
CATTTATGTTTTTTTATTACTGTTATTTTTTTTATTATATTATTATTTTGTTACTAAAAAACGTGAGCTAATTTAAATTTTATTTATCTCTAATATTATCGATTCATGTTATTTTGATATATTAAATGACTTCAGATTATTTATTTTACCTCCTGTCATGAAAAATATCTCAACAAAAATCTTTTGATAATTATAAGTCAATATAGATGACTCAGTGTTAATGTATGAGGAAAAGAGAGGGACGAGTCAAAAGCGAGTAACAATATATAATTAAAATGTTCTCTTTTTGTTAGAATTTATATATTTTGGATTTATACAATTTAATGTGACCATGAGAATGGCTTACATCTAAGGTGATTGCTGTTAAATGTACTTTTTCTCATTAGGATTATTATAATGAGGATCAATGAGGAGGGAAGAGAGTTAAAATTGAAAACTCTTAAGTTCAGATGCCATATACTGTATGTACAGTATACTGTTGATGGAACCAAAAACGTACTAACTAAAATTCAGTTAAGTTACTAACAATTTAATAATATTATATTTAGTAAAATATTTTATAAATCGAATTTTTTTTGTAATATAAAAATCTTTTCGATAAAGCTTAAACTGAAATGTATTCGTTTTATTAGTACGTTGAAGTATTTCCTTCCCGTCGTTGCACTTCCATGCCTTTGTGAAATTTGACCGCATTTCTATTGGAGGGAGAGGTATGAGAAAGCGTGAGGTAATGGAATATACGTTGTGCATACATTAAAAATAAAGAGTATTTGCAAAGAGTGAGGTAGTTATGTGTCGTCTCAAACTTCATCTAAAATAAATTAAATTTTTTGTTCAAGCTTGCTTCAGCTCAGCTTTAGCTTTTGTTTTTTCTTTAGCAGCTTTTTCCCATTTCTTTATTGAATTATTATAAAATTATATTTCAAGCTGTGCTATTACCATCATATTATAATAAATTAGTTTTATTAAAAAAATAGAGATAATAGACGTCATATTTGACCGAGACTCAACACCCTCAAATCCCTTTTTTTCCTCATAAATGACTCCTTTTCGTAGACTCTTAGAAGAGGGTAAACAAGATAAGATTTCAAAATAAAAACGTCAATATTCACTTTTTTGTATTCCACCACGCTTATCTTAGTCTTAATAACAATTGATGTTTTTGAGGGAAAAAAAAACTCTTTCTTGAGGAAAACCTGTATTTCGATGAAATCTCGTTTTGTTTCCTAAAATGTCAACAAGTTGATTATGATTGATGATAAACCAATGATTACTTCCTAAAAATAAACAAAACATTACGAATCAATTCGAAGAAAAAAAAAACGTGATTGGACTATTCGAATAAGAAATTTATCATGCCGTTGTATTTTTGATATTAAATAAGGGACTTTCAAAACGTCTAAATAAACAAGAAAGTCAAATACAGAAAAAATTGAAGAGGTCTAAGAGAGGAGTTGAGTTACACGTACGAGTTATTTCAATACAGTACTCAGATATTACTATCCGTATTTGGTAATATAAATTATCAATCTAATCTGATTAAGTGCTTTTGATAGAAGTAGTATCTGAAAAAAGCTTTAGTATGCTAATAGAAGTTTATTGTTTTGATGCAAAAATGATTGCGGTTGTATAGTAGAACTTATCACTGTAAAACTGTAATCACTTCTGCACCAAACTAACATTCAGCAGGTTAGTATTACAACTTACGGCTGCTAAGTTGAAAATTTTCAATTGAACGCTATTGATTTTAACTAATACTTGTTTTACAAAGATTACAAAAGCGAAAAAAAAAACAAGAAGCTTTTTTTTTGTAGGTTATGTAAATATTTAATAATATTATTTAATAATTATTAATAAAAAAATAAAGTTCATATGTTGCAAGAAATCATTCAAATCAATATTTTATCTTATTTTCATGGTGATTTTTGATAACTCGAATCGATTTTTTTTTTTGATAACTCACGCCTTCAGTAAATTTTTACTCTTAATAATTTTTATTTCATAAAATATTTTCTCTTATAAACTTACACGAAATTTTAAATTATACAACATGTTGTATTTCAAAATTATATACTTATTTTATCTAAATAACTTGTTTACATATATATGTTATTGTTTATTTGTTTATTTATTGATTATTATTAGTGATGTTATTGTTTAATGCTTTTTTTTGCATATACATAATATAATTATGATTATTTTACTAAATTTATTTAGTATCTCGTATGAGGTAAACAACAATAGTTGTTTATTTGTTCAATTATGTTTTCATTTCAGAAATTTTTGATCTTCTACGGTTTATGTATCGTTTTTTGATCTTTTCGTTTTCTTTGCGTCTCTTCTAAAGTTGTATTGAATTGTTTAATCTCTCGTTCGTTTCTTTTCAACTCAATGACAGTTTAAATGGCAATTGTTAGATTGCTGATTGATGAGATTGGCGTACGAGGTCATTTATTTAATTTGAAATCATTTACAATGCAAATTTGTCCTTATGTGATTTGAGGACAACTATAAGATGTTTTTTTTCCTCACTCAAAACGAAAACGTTTATTTTCCCTCGTGATAGCACCGTAACTCATTTCACTTCATAATGATCGTATGAAAGAAAAAAAAAATTGTCGATACCCATATATTATTCTATTAAAAGTAATAGTAAAAGTAAAAGCAAAACAATTGAACCTCATTCGATTCTAATAGGATGATAAGAACACTAAATTTAATATAGGTGAAGCACTAAGTGATTAAACAACTACCTCACTAGTGTCTAGGCATTCATGACCATTGATGACGTCATGCTGTCGTATTGGTTTATCGATGATCTTTGATCTTGCCGACAATCATCCGACCGAATCCCATCCCATCTACTTTCCCATTTGACTTTTGTGAAGATATCAAAGAGACAATTGTTGAATCAGATTGGAATTTCCCTCATATTGAGGATAGAGGTTATGACAAGAACAATATGAGATTTACTAACTCTCGTTTTCGGTTTACACTAAAATGTGAGAACAATAATTTTTATGTATATGTGAAACTGTTTTTTTTTTCTACAAAATCTTTCATCTTGCCGACAATCATTTTCAATTAAGGTGGCCAATGTATATATATGTAGTGTATTGGTGCAAGAATAATTACGTCTTAGATTGTTAAATATCACTAAATTACCGCAATAATTTTTGCACCCGCCTAATAATTTTAAAAATTTTGCAAAAAATATTATTTAAATATATTGAATATTTAAAACAATATTATAAATACAATTGTGGTTAAATAAATTCAACTTCAATCACATTAAAAATAAATTAAGCTGAAGAGATTTTCATTGAGTGTTCCACCAGTATAATTTTAGTAATTCAAATTTTCTCCTTAATGAGATTGAGTTAATCGCAAAAATTGGGACCTCAGGCGGGACTCGAACCCTCAGTTTTGTTTATTCGAACAGTATTGTTTATTATTTTATTCAATCAATATATCATTTGCATACACGTATGTATTACAGTAGTTTTTTTCGAATATCTCATATTTATTTTTTATATAATTTCATCTAAACGGCTTTTATTAAAATCTCTTCATCAATAGAAATCATATGCAAATTAGGTGTGTTCGTATTATTAAGGTTATTATTTCTTCAAATTTCTATGAGTTTCAAGAAATAACCTCATATTTTCTTGGCACTTGAATAGGCATAAGGAAAATCGCATCAATCAATAAGTATATTTACTTCATTTGGATTCTATTGAATAATATTTTTTTTTGGAAACTATCACATTGCTGTCAGTAGCGCTTTCGCGATTCACTGCAAAGTAAATATTAAGTTTTACTCTTTGACAACGAGGGAGTAAATGAGGATACGGAATATTTTGAGGAATACATGAGAAGATTCCCTATATAAAGAAATATTTTAAAGGAAAAGCTCCAAAAAAAAACCCAAATTTTTGGTCGAGAAAAAAAAACGGATGAAGAGCCTAGTTAAAAATTTTCCCACGCACTTTTCCCACGTCATTACAGAATATTTCTTTCGTCTGATTTAATCAACAGCAGTGATCGTTACGTATGCTGGCTACGTTCATCTACAGAATTATACTCAACGAAAAACACGTAAATAAATAAATCAATAAACAACAATAGTGAAGCATTTGAAGATAAACAAAATTTATAAATAACAGCATATCTCATAATTCAAAACGAAAACATCATCACTGAAATTTCTCAAGCATGACGTCCATCTAATATCCTTATGTTTACTATTATTTGTTTACATAGTTTTTGTTTTATTTACTTTTATTGTTATGCAAAGTCACAAGGTTTTTCTTTTGACAGCAGTCAACCAAAAAAAAAAACGAGGTTCATTTGTTCCATCTCTATTGAAATAGACACATTTATAAAATAGATAAAATAAATATTTCATAAATTATTTGACTCAATGATATTCTTGTATAATTGGATATTTTTTTTTCGAAGCTTTCACCTCATATTTTAAACCGGCGGCTTTTTTTTTCTTTACCTCAATAGAACTTTCATTGTTTATTTTTTCTTCTGTCATTATCATTCGTTCGTCATCAATTTTCTGGAAAAAAAATTACAAATAAACATATTTAAGTGACGGTATTTAAAGTTTATTGTTCTTCAATGTGTACTGAACGAGAATCTCTTGAATTTTTAGGTTTGTTTTACCAATCTGACGCCACCTGAGGAACGTCGTAACTCAAAACCTCACAAATAATCAATAAAGTGAATGTTAAAGAAAATTTTTAACAGTATAAAACATCAAAAAAAAAACAAATGAAGACAACAAAAACAACAAACAAATGCACTCACAATAACGCCTAATTGATTGTCAGAACAGGCTAGGCTACAGACTTACAAAAAGATTGAATTAGGTTTTGATCTATTGATTTTCCTCAAATTCATTTCGTTACAGTAATGTTATATGATAATTCAAATAAAATACGCTACACAATTAATAAAGCAATAGATTTTAATCTATTGATTTCCTTCGGGGTTTATTCAGATGATGACAGATGTTTTCTGTTGACAGCTATTTTTTTGTTTATGTTTTTAAACTGTTTTCCGAAAGCCTCCATAAGTCTCTAAATAGAGGAAATTGTAAACAAGAACTGTACAAATTATCAAATGATTAGAACACAAACTTAATTTAAAAAGTAATCATCAAAATATCGATTAAGTCTACAGCTGACATCAAAGAAAGTTGTTTTGTATTTATTATTTACTTGTGGAATTATGAAAAATCAAAACAATCCTTATTTGGTGAGTCTATAACGCTTACATGTACCGTAGAAAATTCCCTCCTCCTTCATCTCCTCTATCTGTGAAATTTATTTTCTTGTAGACTTTTTATCTTCTAATTATTTTTATCTTATTCTATTTTTTTTTCCTTATTTCTTCCCGTTCCTCTTCGGTGACGAACACGTCCGATAGTTGTTTTATTTATTTTACAGGAAAAAAAATTAGTGCATTCTAAAGCATATTATTTACGTACTGTTTATATTTTGTAAACGTGTTTTTATTAAAATATTCGCATGTTATGAATTCGTTTATAGTTTTCTCTCAGAAATGAGGAAAATTTATGCCTCAAGCTTGATCTCGTTAATGCTTTCGTAGATCAAACATTACTAAAATGAATACAATAGTTATCTAATGATGTCTGAACACTTAACAATAACGGTAATCAATAATGAGGTTGACATTGTTAATTATCTATAAGATGTCTACCATATGTTCAAATTGCATAATAAGGCAGAGGATCAGCAGATCGTATATTATTAATTATTAGTGAGTAACCGTATTCGTTATTCTCGTTTGTATTTCAAATAAATGAGGGATCAGCTGAAACTCATAGTACTTCCCTCTTCCTCATTTGAATGTGTCCTGTTTGGATACACTAAAATGTTACAAAGCTATGGAAACAAGAATAATGAGTGATTAAATTTGCTCATAATTGCTTTAGTATCATTTTAAGGGAGGGATAAAGAAGATAAAGGATAAAAATGTTTGTGTTAAACAAAAATATCGTTCTTATTATCATTTTAATACATCACCTTAATAAAAAATACTGTAAACAAAAGTATTATGATAGTTAAATTATCTAATAGATCAATAAATGACCACTGAATTGCGTTTGAAATCGATTTGAGGTTCGAGGCTTGAGGTTCTGTTCGTATCGTTAATATAAAGTTGTTAAGAAAACGTCTTAGTATTTGTTTTTTCGTTTTTTTTTCTTTTATCTCTTGCAACTCTTTCCTCTTTCCTCCAATGTATTTCATCAGATGATAACTCAGTCAACGTTACAAGCTGTTTTTTTTTCTAAATGTTTATTCACATTAATTATTTAGAAATGTTCCCGGAACGATGCTTAAAAGCTCAATGTTCGGTGGTTTTTCATCCACAATGTCCTGCTGATTCTAGACAAGTACTACTACCACCACCACATGGTGAATGCTGCGGTCGTCCTGGTACTTGCCAATGTGACCTCCAGGTAATCGTCATCTAAAGAAAGAAAGCATTGTTTATTTTTCAATGTTTATAAACAATCTGGTGAAAAGTTGCCACTATAATGTTTACTTCACAATGAATAAAATTATGATGAATTTAAGCTCTATTCTTTTAAAAATTAGTAAAATTTTTTAATATTTGTTCAATATTTGTATGTAAATGTACTGAACGGCTTAGTATAAGCGCTAATATTTGAGTTTCTCATGGAATATAAAGGTGTCATAAATATTTATTGTTTACCGAATGGATAACTCATAACACTTATAAATACATGTTATGATATCTGTACGATCTCTTCAAACAAATTACAAATATTGAGTTCAAATGAGGTAATAAAAACGCATAGATTTGAGGTAATGAAATGTAAAATAGTAAACTAACGCCAGAACCTTTAGTTACATTAGCCTCATCTCCCTCTAAAATATTTACTGGCCACCTTCCTTATTTAGTATTTTGAGGCAACTCTACCGTTGATTAATTACACAGATGACTATTTTGACACCTGTTTGAAAAAAAAAGTGAAGATAAACAAATGTTTTGAATGTCAAAGTGAATAGTCATCACTAATCGATTTCGTTGATAAAATGAGTAGGACTCATTCTTAACTGTTCACTTAAACATTAATGATAAACATCATATAAGAGAAATATTCTACTAATTGATCAATAAACTCATATTAATTTATTATCCTCATTCCTCATCCTACACGTAAAGCAGGTTTCTAGAAATTTGTTCCCAATGGCAATCAACGTATGCGAAATGGAAAGAAAAAGTTGGAAATACCTAGTTCCCCATGACAATACAAATCGGAAAAACTCATAACTCATAACTCATGACTCTTGCTTAAGAAATATCTAGTGCTTTATGACAGCAACATTATTATGTTAGCATATGGAAAATTTAATTCACTATACTACGAATCTGTTATGAAATGAGTACAGTTGAAAGCGATGCTTATTTTAATAGTGTGGAGGAGTAGGTTACGGTAGTAGAAATTTTTGTAATGCTCCTCCATACGAGTCAGTGAATTGGTACCTGGTACCTGGAAAATTTGTGTAGGACAAGTAGCACTGGACTTGGTGAAGAGTGGTCAACTCAAGTCACTATAGATCAGGTTCGCCTTTAACCACTTCTACGGTATCACGTTGAACAGAATGACTAGTCGCATTCCGCCATAAAGGATTGATCTACGCCAAAGTTTATCTTATCTTCGTTTGTAAATCTTTCCCTGTGAAAATCAATATTGAGTCTTTTTCTTTGGGAAAAAGTCACAAATTAAATTACCATATACACTACACTGTAAAGTTGTAAATCATTTTTTTTTTGTACTATTCAACCAGTTCGTTTATTTTTTATTTGATGTCTAAAATTATTTTTTTACTCGTAGAATTGTTTTTAATCTCTTCTGATCTACGATTTTTTCACTCAGAAATGCGACGCTTTTGTCCCGATTTGCGAAAAAGGCATGGAAAGAGTGCTAGTGAAAGAGGGAAGTCATCAACCCGGATCTTGTTGTGATGTGTTCGAATGCCGAAAGAAAGGTAAATAAAGAATGAATAATTAAACTATGTATCGGATATTCAATGACTTCTATAACGTACCGCACGACTACCCCCTATGATTCAACTGATATCTTTCCTCCCACCTTGCCTCCAAAACAACCTAATCTTTGCCTCTCTCTGAGTTAGTGAACTAATATCAAAATAATTTGAGAGGAACATACATGAAGCCAAAAAACTTTGTCGAAAACGAAAATAACTGAATGTTGGGAGGCCATAATTCTATCAGATCTTAACAACATCAGTTAATGAAAACTGTTCAGTTACAGAAACAGCATTGAATGGGTGTTTAAGAGAAAGATAAACATTAAATAAAGTCAGATTGTATTAAAATCCTTATCACTATTCTTGAGAGGTAATAGTAACGTTCATTTCATGAAACTCAGAGTCCAATTGATGTTAATATAGGAGGGAAAATATGAATGATGACAATGCTTGTAAGAAACTATACAGCAGAAGAACGTCACGCGTTTATCATTACCGTTAATCATCAAAGTGTTGTTTGAAGCTAAAATTTTAGAATTGAACGAAGCCGATTTGTATGTATGTGTCGTAGAAATGTTATTGTAGAACTTCGTTGCGAATCAGTACGATGCCCGTCGCAAGTGTTCGACGAGGACGAAGGAGTGGAATGCCCTGCGGACAGCGTCCGTCCTGCAGAGCACGTACCACATGGTCTTTGCTGTCCAGTACGGCCTGGGTATTGTTACAAAACATCTTTAACATAGACCAAATACCATTAAAATCATTATTGAATATATTGTTTGATCTATGATCTGCGATACTTTTTTTCAGTAAATTTACACTTTATAATTTGATGACGTTGATTTAATCTCTTGTTGATTCAAATATGAGGGCGAAATATAGTAAGTTATATATCAAACTGATTTTAATTTTGCGTACAGTAATCGATTACTCATAATTCCTTGAGGCTAATCATTATCCTCACTTAGCTGAATTCAGCAGAAGGCTGCGAATTTTGTAACTCAGCTACCTGTAACATTTTAGTTATATCATTATTATCTCTCATAGTTGATAGAAATCAAAGCAGTTGATCTGAATATTGTTGAAATTGAAATTTACTTCAGTTGTCGGTGTCGTGCAGCAGTTTGTCGTCCAGCCGTTTGTGATGAAGGCAAACAACTGCGTATAATTCGAAGAGGTACAGGAACTCCGGGGCGATGCTGCGATGAGTGGACATGTGAAGATGATCTTCAACCTATGGTATGCAGCAGAGACATTATCACTAAAAAGTCTGATCAATTTGATTCTTCTAAACTTTAAAACTCCAATATTATCAGTTTTTATCTTTCCATATAACGAAATGAAAGTATACTGCACAATATTCAATTAGTAAACAGTTTCAAATCGTAGAATCATGCCAAACGGCTTTATCCTCATTTAATACCTCATAAACCTTTGTATACTCTTTTTCTTAGATAATAAACAAATTTATAATTAGAAGGACATCACATTTAGAATATTTCTCAAAATAGAAGCCGTTACGAATTTACGACCGGTTTTTCAAATGAATGAGTTATTATTAACAAAAAAAAATGCTGTAAAAAACTACAATTTGAGGCAAATAGAGTCGAAATGAGGTATAAACATTAATTAGCGTTATGAATTACGAGTTAGGTTTACACTATATATCAAATTTATACTAATTTCATTTGTGCTTTACATAAATAAGCCGCACCAAAAATACATCAAGGCTTTTACTCAGCTTTTCACTTATGTAAAAAGGATTCTTTCTTATATATTAAGGCATACCACGAAATTATCAGTCTCCAATAATGTGTTGAAATGAAAACTTGGCGAAAAAAGTTGTGGTTCATTCTTTCCTACTACAAGAATTTGGTATTGCCTCTCTTCATCGTTTGTAAACGAATTCGGTGAAAATTGAGTGTGACTTCGTAACATGGAAGGCCAGTCTTCACTGGCATATACTACGTTCTTCTCTCTTTCATGCAATCATTGTCCGCTATGACGGTCAGCTTCTGAAATAGTGAAGCTGACGAAGCCTATTTCGTTGTCCTGAATTTATGTCCATCTGGAAGTGCAGATGGTTGACGTTGGATGCAAGTATGTCCGCCCGTAGTTTAGATGATGTTCGAGAAGACGCCTGCATTCTTCTGAAGCCCACTCAGCAGTCGTTTTCGTCCATCTGTCATCTGTTCTTCATATTATATGACTAGCTCTTCAACTGTGTTTAGCTATATATGTCTGGATCTTGATAAGATATTTTCCAAAGATCTGCACTACGTATCCTCGATACACGATCTACATAATTAAATGTGAGGTTGAATATCAATATCACTCAAAGGTAATGTCAGTGTACTAGAAGGTAAACAGTAAATAATCTATGATAAGAAAAGATAATGTGACAACGTAAAGACTATAAATATCTATGTACAAAACTATTATACAATTTAATCATACTGTACGATGTTGTTAATCTCCGCTATCCGTTTATGCGTTTGTACATTATATTATTAATGTACAACTAAAAATAATAACTGGTAACTTAATGTCTATAGAACTCACTAACTCATAGAATATAAGAGTCTCTTTAGCATAACGTAAGTACATTTTTAGGAAAAATAAACAGTAGAATCCTTGCATTATATTCCATCTGTAATTTGATTTTGTATGTTTTATTCTTCATATGAATCTAATGCTGATGTGCCATTTCATTCAATTCTATTTTGAAGTCGCTAAGGTATCCACTAAATATTTGATTATTTGTAAAATTTATGATAAATATAAACACTATAACTCCTTCCATGAACTCTTATTATAATATTTAGGAACTCTTCAAAGTATACTATATGAAATACAAATAAACAAGAGTATTTAGTCACAACTCTGCATACGTGATGGGAAAACATATTCAGATGGACAACAATGGCATACCTCATCATGTGAGGTATGTCGTTGTAGGAAGGGAGTCGCCGTTTGCAGTAGGATGACGTGTCCAAAAACACCTGGTTAGATTTCTAATGTTAAATTTTATGTGTTCTATTACAGTTTTAAGCCTATTGTTTTGCGAATTTCATAAGGTAGAAGAAGTCGCAAAGATAGCGAATAAAGTATTATTAAACGGAGACTTCTGTTAGTTAGTTGCTTCATTTTTTCGGTAAAAATGCTAAGAGCTAAGTGGAGCAGTGGTAGGACACACCGCTGTTGCACACAGGCTTAAAATACTTCACGTAAGTTGGAGTTCGCTATCAACCAAATAAATCTTTGATCATTTGGAAGTTTTTGAATTGGCATCAAAATACTCTAACAGAATAAGCAACACTATTTGATACTATTCTGATCAGTTTAAATCAAATGTATAAACTACAAGCACGAAAAACAACTCCACAACCTCACGAAAAGCAATTGAGCGGCGCATCTTCACAAAGTGATAGATACACTAATTCTTATTACTACTCTAAAATGTAGGAACGAACATACTCAACTAAATTTCCACTAATTTTCGCGTCTTTTTTCTTCTATCAAAGCTTTCACATAGAGATTTTTTCCATAACATCGCGGGTTGTCGACGTTCGAATTTTTCTATTCACAACAAATCATCACTTTATAGCATCACATATTCTTTTAGTATTGAGAATTTTGATGTGAACAAACTTTTGGAGACACAGAATCGTCGCTAAAACATTGCGTCGAACGAAAATGTTTTGAGGTTATCAACTTATTTGTACTCACCTATACTATTTAGTGTTACTAGTGACTTCTGTTAACCAAGTTTCATTAATTCGATGTTTTCTTTCTTTCGTATTGAATCTGATATTAGTTCCACGACCTCAATGAGTTATAACGAACTTACTTACACCGCAGTAATAAATAAAGAGAGCAAGCCGTGTATGTGTGTGTGTGTAACAGATCTTGCAGCATCTTTGATTCTCATATGTAGTAAAATCATGGATAAAACTAAAGTAAATGGAAATAATTAACTCAAGCTAATTATAATATCGAGTGGATGTTTGAGTTTCATTTATTCATAATTTTGTTCTAATTATAATAATCTTTAATATTATTTATTATAGCTCAGTGCTCGTGGATTGTTATCCCAGAGGGAGAATGCTGTCCTATTTGTGCTGGTTGTAAAACAGAAAAGCTAGAGAAGAAAATGAAAAATGAGACATGGCAAAAAGATGACTGTACAACGTACGTGATCACTCATTATTTTTCCTCATCTCATATTTCTAAAATGATAAAAATGCTATTTGCATGATATTACATAGTTGTTTTTATTTGCCTACCGATATTGTTTCAGTTGTACATGTTCGGAATTTGGAACACCTAAGTGTGTAAAACACATGTGTCGTACTGAATGCGAAAATCCACGAAAAGTTGAAGGACAGTGCTGTCCTGTGTGTGATGGTTAGTATGTGTTTCAACTACCAGTGAAATATGAAATAGCACTGAAGATGAATAATGCGAACGTGTTTTTCATCCACATATGAATGCACTTCAACCTGTGGTTCATAACAGTTTAGGTTCACAGTTCATAACATGTGAAACTGCTGAGCTAGAGCACTTGAACAACACTCAACAACAACAACAACACAATACACAGCACTCGAACACAACACACACACAACTAACACTCTGAGTGCAGCGGTGAACCTGATATGAGCCTACGAATCATCTTGGCAATCTCCATCACTGCGCCATGCTTCCCCGTGGTTAAAAACACATTTGTATTAATTATATTAAGAGCCTTTGCTTCTAACGATGCCTGCGGCGTGTCCTTCAATCGAGCACTGTCCACTGCGATGTGAAGCTGGCCTTCGAAGAGATGAACGTGGTTGTTTTCAATGCGAATGTATCCCGTCTATTAGGCCGAATCGTTGCCCAGAGCTTTCTACGCTGAACTGCGACAAGTAAGCCATATTACTCATAATGTTTTTTTAATACTATTTTTGACTAATTGGTTTCCACCACGTCTAGTTGGTAGATTTTCTTCATTCTAGGCTGTAAATAAATAATACGACAATGATAGCTGCGATGAAAATTGTACATGATTCATATATTTTGCTCATAAAATTTAATTAACTCATAACACGGAATGCTCCTACAATTGCCGTATTAGAGAGCTTTGCTACAGTACTCTTTGCTTTTCTTTAGAGCTGAGAATCCATAAAAAGGAATTTTGAAACCAATCGGACTAAATGATGACGTTTATATTTGCTTTTTTTCAATGCTGACGTTTTAGACAATGTGCACACGGTTATATGAAGGACGTCAGCGATTGTGTTGTTTGTAAATGTGCTAAGTGTCCGCCATTACATCAGTGTATGAAGCATTGCCTCTACGGATACGAGACGAACTCAATTGGATGCCCAGTGTGTAAATGTCGAGGTTAGCAAAAACGTTATCTAAAATTTTGTGTATTAAAGTTAACTATAAAATGCAGAGCCTCAGGCAGTGTTCTAAGCAGCTTTTCGTAAACTTCGGGCCTATTGTGACGCTAGTTGCACTAACATCAATTGCTGATTATGCGGCCACTTTCTGTTTCTAAAATCCAAGTAAAAACTGCTCGGATCAAGTCACTCTGTGGAGCAGAATCGTATTCACTTATTTTTACGGTGTCATGTTGACGAGATAAGCATTAGCACTAGAACTAACTCGCTTTTTTTTCTCCATGGATTTCTGAACGCCAAAACGTCCTATGTACCTGTTTGTTATCTCACAGCAGTGATTGTACAATATCCTGTCTTATCCATTTGTTGTTTACCGTGAAATTATGTGTAAAGTTTTCAGCTATTTCACGCATTGAAGCGAAACTGACTATTCCGGAGAAGATCGGCCGCTTAGCTGGATGGGAAAAGTGTGTGTCACTCACTAGCAGTTCAGGTAGTGTCGTCGAAAGAGATAGCGGGGAGTGGTGGAGTGATGGATGTCGTCATTGCTTTTGTGAACAGAGGCAGGTTTGTATACAGATGTAAGCACATTATGAATAGGCATCGATTTAGATATTCAGGAATTCTGCTCTTTAATTTCATGTGCCCCTCGTCCTAAAGATTGTGCCGAAGAGAACTGGATTCACCAAGATGGTAAATTTTTTTCAGATTGAATACTTTTTCAAAAATTTTTGTTGTTTGGAACTTTTTTTAGTTGGAAGCTATCGAAAATCCATATTTCCACTTGGTTTATCTGTTTTTTTATTATTCATGATGATTTGGAAGATTACGCACGCTTTTGATCAATAAGGTTCTATATGTTTTGCAGTAGAAGTATTAGGTTAATATATGAATAATTACGGTTGATACGGTGTTAAGAGTATTGAATTAGCGAAAATACTTTTTCACGATTCTAGTATTAGTAACGATCAATCAAAATCATGAATCCAGGAAACTGTTGTCCGTCGTGTGCAACGTTATCACAGAATTCACTGGTTGCATCAAAGCACGAACACACTGTATGCCAATCACCGGGCTCTGGCCGAATATTTACAGGTCAGAAAACAATTTATTTCTCACAGTCTAAAATGTCCGACCTCTTGTTCATTTTTCCAACAGAGAGTTATTTTTGTTCCATGGTGTTTAGTTAATATTAATAATAAGTAATATTACCATTAATATTAGTAATTACAATGAATGTAATTCAATACGTATACGTTTTTTTCCTGGAGTCGCAGTGGCACAGCGGTGCCACGGTAACACACAGACCGGAATCAGTTCGCGGTCATCCCCAGGCCTAGCAAGTTTGCTACTCCTACGGAGTCAGTGAATTGGTACCAGAGGAATCTGTAAGGCAACTAGCACTCACTTGATAAAAAGCGGTCAACTCAAGTCAATTTGTAGACTAGGCTCGTATTCAACCACTTTCACGATATCACGTTCAATACAAAAGCGTAGACCGATACCGCCACAGGGGATTGATTAATGCCATTTTTTTTGCGTCTTTTTCCTCACATCCAGTTTGCCCGTCGAACTGACGTCAGCTAATCAGCGAGCGATGAAATCAAATTTCTTTCCATTCTTTTTTACCTGAAGGTAATATATTTTAAGTATTCCCTCAGATATAACATTCGATTGCCGTCAGAATAAACTACAAAATTAACTTCCAGATTATTCTACGGGGTGCTTTGTTTACAGATGCAATCATATGACGTATGAATCAAAGAGAAACGTTCAGCGATAGTTTCTTTAGAGCTTGAGTTGATTTGAGTAACAGTTACTTTCTTAGACATATATTTATAATGCATTTGTAAGGCAGGGCAACAGTGGAACGCGGGCTTCATGTCGTGTACGCGGGTTCAAGCCCTGCCTTAAGCTAACCAAGCCCTCATTCCTGAGGGATCGGTAAATCGGTACCTGATGTCTAGGAGGTTAAGCAATACTGACAAAAGACTGATCCTATCAAGTAATTGTATACACTACTCTCATTTGAACACCCTCACTATTATTTAGACGAGTGCGTCTAGCATCTCCACAAAGATCACACCAATGCCTATACTTATTTGAATGAAAGTTGATAAAATCAGTCCTTATGGGAGAAAATAAGTATACAATTATTTCTTATCACTCACGAAGTAGTTTATTTCAGACGGAGAGACATGGCAATTGGCTCCATGCGTTTCATGTACTTGTCGAATTGGTCACGTGCTATGTCGTGCCGTCGACTGTCCGCCAATAGCTTGTCACCACCCGGTTATGACTTCAGATGATCAGTGTTGTCCAAGGTTCAGTTCAGCTTAGTCTACCAAGAACATTCAAATGGAAGATACATTACAAGCATTCAACAAAAGTCGATTGATTGATTATCGTTACTTTGTCCTATATGAATTTTTAAGTGGTCATGTTGTTTTGCAGGTTCTTGTACTGCACATTATTAATTGAAATTATTCAAGTGCGTTTAGTGATGGTACTTGCGCTCAAGACCCGAAAAAATCATTGCTTCCAGTTTTTTATGTCTTAAATTGAACATTTAGTACGAGTTTCCGAGCGCCCCCTTTAAAACCAACTTCACCTATGTTTTGAAAGAATTTCTTAATAATAATGTTTACAATACTTATAGATGTGCGAATAATACAGTACCAATTGACTCGTCAACTTTCTGCACGGATAACTACGGCACTGCTCACTTAGCTGGTTGGTTCATTATTTGTATATCTTATCGTTGTCAAGCCTACATTGTATTTTTATTGTTAGGTATTTCAGTCATTAAAGGTTTGGTGTAAATACAGAAAAGGTTTTATGACTAATTGAATGTTAGAAGAGAGTGAAGTGTAGTGGTAGAAGGGCTTGCAATGATACGCAGGTTTGAATCAGCGTAGGCAGTACGAGTCCATATTCAGACAAAATTGAAGCATTAATATCATTAATGTAAGTTTTAAATCTTCAGGAGCTTCATGGCGACCTGATGACTGCACGTCTTGTGAGTGTAACACTGATGCTAGTGTGATTTGCTATCGTCAACAATGCGATCTTAATACTACTTGTCAAGGAAAGCCGCTAACAATTAAAGGGCAATGTTGTCCTATTTGTGAAGGTGATTGATTAATGATTAAATTATAAAACATATAGATTGAAAGAAAAAGTTACATAAATTTAGATAATCGAGAATTGATCGCTAAACGATTGTGCTCTTCAGCAACTAGCGTATATTTTATAGAGCATATATCGCTCGTCCACTGAGTGTTTATCAGCAATGATACTTGAAAAAAAAATTGTAAATAATTCCGTAACATGTAATTAGTAGTATTTGTGAGGTTGGTTGTAAAAATATTTGAGGACTTGAACTCTCCTTTAGAGAAATCTCTACAGAAATAGTCACATGGTGCAACCGTAGGTCCCGAATTTGATATATTGCGAACGAAAAGCCACTGGATCTAATGGATGGACTTGGTGATTCTGCTGCTCCGGGTGTTGTCACACATTTTCTTATATACATTATATTTATGCTTGAGTGCATAGACGCATATCCATACGCATTGTATCCTGCACATCTGTTTTGTCAAAACGCTGAGTATGCATTAGTGGAAATTTCCGAACGAAAATCCAAAACGAACTTGTTCAATACCAAGTAAAACAGTGTTTATTGTTTATGCTCAAACATCAGAGTACGATGAAAATCAAATTGAAGCGTTGATATAAACTTGTGAAAGTTGTCCAGAGAAAATCAAATACTCTACAAGATCATCGTTGGTAATTTTGATTCTAAGATAGGCGGTAGAAGATAAAGAACATAACCTTGGGGCTGGTGAAAAAAGGAACTCAAAGAGAACGTATAGGGTTAGCGATTATGTGACTTTATTATGACGAACAAGAAGATAAATGGTACCAAACTACTTTAAAAACCCCTAGTCTTACGGCGATTGTACGAATTTTCCAATATGAAGTATTGTACTGTAGCAAGATAAATCACGTTTTAATAAAAGGCTTAGCCTAACGAATGTTGCTGCTAAGTTTTATGCAGCATCGGGCCATCGCTTTCTTCGTGTTAGATTCTTCTTTAAACGTTAAGCAATGTAGGCTGTCATTTTTAGAATCAGGATCTTAAAATTACTCAAAACTGTAACTCATTGGAATTCTTTGCTAGCATTTCTGAGGATACTGTTGTTGGCGACGATAGACCTCAACTCATTAAAAGTGGCTGTAAACTTGAAGCGTATTAACGATAATATGTGAGGAAAAGTTGCAAGAGATTGGATTCTGTGAGTAGATTACGGACTACAGGAAGGCTATCATCTCGATGAAATCATTTCATCAAGTTTCTTGGAAAAGATCGTGATGCTCATGGAGCAAAAAGAGTGCACTATACTGCGATTTCGCGCCACAGAGAGAAATGAAGTCTTGGTAGCGCTTGCTTGTCTCTGTCGACGATCCAGGATTTCAAGTAATTCATTTAAATTGATTGAGATGGTTTAGCTATAAAACCAAGTTCAAAAATTCAAATTTGCTAATTGTGCTTACTCATCGACGAATCGATTACAGATGCTAGTTGAATATTTCTACAAAACCCTGTTTAAGTGATTCCAGAAAATCGATTTCATAACAGCAATCCCAGAAAGTTCCAGTTTTCTTTTTTTTACGCGTGAGAAAAAATCTGCTACGAAGGGAGTGATGCTCAGATTCCATATAAAACTTCGGTGTGATATCCAGTCTCATAAGAACCAGTGACGTATTCCTCTTTCCCACAGAAAAAAAAAGCAAAGATCCTTTATTGGTCACCTTTTTCGAAAAAATGCCGTTTGTTGATACCAAGCAACACTTGGTATTTACATTTTGCGATTCCATTTTTTTCCGCTAAATAAATAATATGCTGTGCTAGAACTTCTGTTTACAAGTTTAGATGCGCTATCGAGTGCTGTATGTTCGCTGGACTCATCAGTTTACACAGTTGGTGAAGAATGGCGTCAGGACATATGCACTAACTGTTCGTGCCATCCCGGTGGACATACTGTATGCCGTCAACTGGTTTGTCCACAATGCGTTGAACCGGTGCCAATAGAAGGACACTGTTGTCCACTTTGTAAAGGTTGGTTTAACCAATTTATACTGTGCTTTGTTTTTTCTTCGAAACTTTGCAGTTGTTTATTTGTGTCGCTATTTTTCTATGGTGTCTTTTCGGGTAATTTATCAATATTGTTATTTTCAAAGTTTGTTTCTTGGTTTTTTTGTTCATGCATTAGTTAGAAAGACATGTAAGTTAGCAACGAGTGTTACTTCTCTATTTCGCAATACTTAATTTTGATTGCACGTTACCTTTCTTTGTCACGATTGGTACTTTAAGACAGTTCTTTGCCTTATCAAATAAGTGTTATAATACTTAATCGACTGATCAAGAAATTGGTAGTTGAGTAGTGAACGACTAGATATGGACATGACTACATAGTCATAAAGTAAGAAGGTATATGAAAGAAGGGTGTATTCCAGTCTACATTTACGCTAATATGCTATCTCTGTTTCATTTAATATGTAGTTAAGAAGTGCACGTCATTATTCCTTATGGAAAGTTAACGGAAATTAGGTGAATAGTAGCAGCGGTTGAAATAAGGTTAATGGAAAGCTAGTAATATTGTCGTCTTTTTAGATAAAGGATGGATGGCGTTCAGTGAAGGAACTGGTCAATCGTTTAATCCTGCAAAACCATACACGAACACATTACTATGGATTGGATTGTGTCTTGTTTCGCTAGCAATCGTCGGATTCATTATAGTACTACTTATTCTCTATAAAAGAAGTCGTGGTGAAAAAAAGGTATCTTCTTAGAAATATCATTTTATTAGAAGAAATAACTTTTCAGTGCTTTAGGCACTATCGGAAATATGTTTATTCTTTTTAGAAGACATTTGAAAGTACTTCATCATGTGTAAGACTGTCCGCATCGAAGCATATAGGTTCGATTCCTCATTTGGTTGAATGGGCACCGTCGTCGCGTAAGGATTTTCATGGAGATGGTCAGAGCGAAAGTCTTCTGTCTACAGTGTAGGTGCTTGTTTTACAATATCATTTTCATTATGGTGTCTTCTGAATGCAAAATTTGTTGTTGTTTTCAAAAACAAATTTCGATTACATGTTCGTACCATTTTAAACGGACTTCACAGCACAGTCCATCTAAGAATAGAAGCACGTTTTTGTTCAACGTGCAAAAATAAAATCTAATTTGAATTTCTGAGTTGATAGAAATTTTCAATTGTTTGATGAGCCTTGAAGTGTCTCGTTTTTCATTCCTATTCAACCATCATGCTATACTATCTTCAGTTCATAACACCGTTTTTGTTTCAATTTTTTTTGATTTTTTTCTTGCAACGTACTGAATTTGCAACTCTTTTTACGTTATATTGGCTCCACTCTACATTCCCCAATTCTTATGCAGGAAGTTGTGCTTATCGAAAGAAAGTAAGAAAAAAGATGAAAGTATAAGAAATAGTTTTGTCGTTTTGATTTCACTCAACCAAAGAATTGAACTGTGAGGACAATGATTTTATCATTGAATATTTTCTCATGTTATATCATTACACTAAGTGGTTATTCAAATGAAAAATCAATAAATAGTTTTCGAATTCTTAAGATTTCTGAAGCATGACGGATCCGAACGATGCAAATTTTGTGCTGTTCCCGATGTGACAAACAATTTTCGTTTTCATTCTACAACTATTTTTTATCGTTACTTATTGCTAGCGTCACTTGTTTCTGTTGATCTATGACATATTTGATGAAGATCAAATGGTTTTTCCATTTGTCCATATTGCTCGCAAAGGTTGTTCAATGCGATCATTATGCTAGAGGAATTCGATGAGCATCATAATCTTCCTAAGACTACATGAAGATAAGTTATCCAACCTAAGATAAGATTTGCGGATGGGCCCACGCATTCGTGATCAACGTGGTATCGTAGAGGTGATTGAATACGTGTCTATTATTTACAGTGACTTGAGTTAACCAGTCTTAAGTAATTCAGTGCTAGTTATTCCACCCAAAATTCTCTTGTAACAATTTACTTATTTCGAAGGGATGGTAAGTTTGGTAGACTTAGGGGCGGCCGGAAATATGACTCAAGGTAGCGTATTACAGCGACACTTCCATTGCAGTGCTACGGGTTCCCTTAGAAAATACGCATACAATAGAATTCGATTGCTTGAGGCTTTTGGCTATCGAGTATCCTTTATTTCCATTACGTATTCAGCCCAATTGGTCTTTTGTATGTACAATAGCCTCTGTGATCGATCGTTGATGTAGATCGGAACAATGATATTTTTTACAGTTGCGTGATCCCTTTGATGGCGCATAGAATCATCGTATTTCTAATTGATGTTGTCAATAATGGTACAATTATGAAAAACAGTTTTTGGAAACTTGTGAATCAAATTTTATATCGATTTGGTGGTTTCTTTTCTATTATCGATCGCTTGAGTATTTTCATGTTTGAGCAGTCTACTGTGGATTTGAGAATTTACCAACCTCTTAATGATCGGAGTTGTTTTATCAGTAACTGTTTCGTGCTCGTTTATTCTGATTTTCTTGCGAAGCGTTCTCATGTGAGCTGGATGTTGTATTTATAGACAACATACCAATCAGGCTCCATGGTGAAACTTAATTAATGGTAGGTGACTGTTTCCCGGATCTTTCAAAGATAACATAACTTGAATATTCGGATAGAAATTCTTTTGTGAAAGTAGTACACGAATTGTCCACAACAAGGCAATCAATGGATCGTTCATTTTTTGGCTTTTCCAGTTTTCCTATCTTTAAATAAAACTTAAAAATGCAGTTTTTACTAAATCATGTTTCATTTTCATGTTTATACAAGTTAACCACGACAAGAAACTCTAATCACATTCCTAAAATTAATTTTAGTTCGGATACGATGACAGCGACGAGCTGTGCGTCATCTGGTGCTGATCCCAATACTGACGCAAGGCTCCTCTCTGCTCGCACACAACATCATTTCCAATGTCGTGTGTAATTCCGTAGATGACCACTTGTATTTTTAGATTCCGATATGGTGATTTCATTATACGCATTGAATGATTTAACATTCATTTCTGTGCAAAAAACAGTTATTCCTCCTTAGCGACAGTGCTAGAGCCTCACGATTAGCCTCACTGTTTTCCCGTCTTCCAGAAGTAGATTCATTCAAAGCAATTGTTTTTTTTTCATGCTTTTCGTACACAATAAGATAGAATACTATAGAGGCGTATTACGAACGTCTTCATTTCCCCAACATTATTCATCCCTTTCGTTTTATTGAGTGCCCGTGTCGTATTTAATTTAGTTCATAATCAAAAATATTCAAACAAATCGATGAATGATAGTGTTTCGTCATATTTCCTCATTAGTATTTACATAGGTTACCATTACATCTAGTTGTTTTTTAATTAGCACTGAACACCTCTCATACTTAAGAAAAGAAAAAACATCCCTTACACCAAATTCTGTGATGTCGCCATGTATTTAATGTGTTTATCGACAATCGATCTGTCTCCTCCATAGATCACCCACTAGGTCTCCTGAAATGTTCAGTCTATATATATATATATGTATCTGTGTGATTATTGATTGTTTTTTTTCTCCTCATATTACATGATCCAACATAAAATAGCAAGTACTCCACCCTTCAATTGAACTGAAACGAAGCATTTCATAATCTAATGAGCACAGTTGTTCTCAGAATCATTGACATTGACGAGTTTGTGTGTATTTTGGACATTAGATCAAAAAAAAAGGAAAGAAAAAAACTCATCTGTCTTATTGATTTTAACTCCCAAACAAAGCACAGGGCATTGTACATATCATGAGAAATTTATTGTTGTGATGTTATTAACTTTTCAGTTCATTATGATTAATATTTGTAAAACCAAAAACAATGAGAAAAAAAATCTTATGAAAGTATGTAAATAGGTTGTGTGCAGTAGTGAACCTGCTATTATTTGTCAACTTGTCTATATTAATGACAAATAGATGATATGTTAATATATGAGCTTTTGTTAATACGCGTTATCAATGCATATTGATCGAGTTGTGATTTTCAATGTTGCTATGCCGGCTCTATCACATGAAGTATTCATGCATCGTTTCTATTTTCTTTTTCCTTTTCGTTAATGTTATAATTATTCTATGTTAGTTCTATTGAAACTAGACTAATAAACAGCTTTAGAATCATTGAAGAAATTTTTCTCTATCAGAGAAATCTGTGTTAATGTATGTTCAAATTTACGCTTGAATAACGACATCACAAAGGAACAGAAACGTTTTTTATTTCATAGATGACGTCATAATACATAAAATTATAATTTAATTCAAATGATTTACATCTCTATCTAATCCTTTTTGATTTCGGGATATTCTCGAGTTTCCAATATTCGATGAATCGCGTAAGATGTCGGTTCCATAATAGCCACAACTAGCGCCATCAATTCGACATCCACAATAAAACTATGCGCTAAATTTCCCATTCTTTAGAACTGATACTGAGAAATTACCAAAATAACTTGTAACATATTTGTTTTACTCACAAGAAGATGTCTCGGTGAGGCTTGCTGTAACCATAAAAGCGATGAGTTCGCAAACAATTACTATTGCCTGAATTAATTGCTCAACATGAGGGCAATACACGTGTGTGTTTTTTATATGTTAGTAAGGTGAAGAGATCTTTGGTCACTCCACATTCTATTAATAGTTATTCCTCTGAAAAGATGTGGATTATGAAACACCATGTGTAACTCACTTGTAAGCAAAAGTAGAATAATAGAGAATATGTCCATAAATAACGCGAGTCGATAAATCTCGCTAAGTTGCCAAACATATTAAAAAGTAGAGCGAAAAAAGACAGCATAATAACCGATGAATCTAAAGTCACGGATGTAAGGATTGTTATTTTGTTCTTTATTTCTGAGTTTGATCTAAGATAAAGATAAGCATTCGCATAGTCTACCTCCTCGTGGTAATGCGTCACGGCGTCATTGTTTTGATGTTATTCTATAACAGGCTTTTAAGTGGAATTGGTCTAAACATTTACTCGAGACCAACAGTGTGATACCATGTCAGTGTTGCTTATTAGCCAGATTATTCCGTTACCAATGCACCGACCATGGAGGGTTGGGAACTTTTCTGTGCCACGGGCAAACTACGACCCAAGTATACTGTACTCATGCAGGAATCTCGCTGCGACCGCTCCTATCACTGGATTATGGTCGATATGATCCAATAAGTTAAGTTTTGGAAACATCAAATTGGTAACCACTTTTGTATTTTTTTTGTCTTCGGTATTATAAGTTTGTTCCATCAATGGTAAGATACACTACAGTGTTACGCAGGTACGAATCCACGCCCAAGCAAACAAATCCTGTCTTTAAAGGTAGAATTTACACCAGAATAGTTTATGAGGGTAATCAGCACTAGCTTGATAAAAGTTGGTCATCTCCAAGTAAATGTCCAAATCACTCAAATTCGAGTTGTATTCCATGTGAGTGGAACCGAATCTAAAGAATTTTTCTCTGATAGGAACTTCTAGATTTTTTGTTAGCAAATCCGCTAACGTCGGGTAAATATTAAGAGGTGATTTATAATAATTTAATGATCAAAGGTCACAGTAGTTTAGTTTCATTTTTTCCATAGAAGAATAACCACATGAAGGCAGTTTTATACACTATGCAATATGACACCATTTTGAGAATGATAGCAACACTTCGAAGAAAAACTGGTGTAGTGTTGTAGAAAATGCTTACCTTTTCTTTCTTCCATGATGTAGAATAGAGCGCAGAATCGACCAAATACCCATGAACAGCTAGCCACACACATCAATGTCAGCAAAGGGTTCAAGTAGACGCGCTAGATATGACATAGGATTTGAAGAAATGGGCAACGAACCGAGGGGCTCATAAAACCTGTCACAGTGTTTTCCAATCAATCATCTTTTAACAACATAACGTTTTGAACTCCGAATTCGCTGAGAAACTTATGAAGCATTTTATTTGGACAGAAATGCAAATGCGCACGAGATTGACAGTTATCGATTGAACTTCCAGTTGGATATACTTTTTGAGTTTTTCGCATTGATCATCCTCACCATAATTCGTATAACATCCGTCGAAAAGCAGTCAAAAAGTTGCATGGGTTTTTAACTTGATGATTACAAAACTCTTTATTTCCTTCACAACATGAGGCTTCTCAGAAAACTATTAGTAAAAGAAAATTATGATCTCAGAGAGTGCCTATAAACTACTGGTCACCAACATAATGCTGAGTCAATCAGGGATTTTAGAACCTCGGGCGTTACTCGAATCTGTCTGGATTCCACTGATGTTCGGTCCTGGTCTGTTTTTCTTATCAGCATTCGTTTGTTAACAGGTTTGATCTGGTGAGTCGATATCGGCATCTCACTCCATCTCCATATCCAACTAAGCTGATAGCTGATGTATTCTCTTACTTATATTATAAAACATATAAAAGTAATATATTCATACGCAAAAGTTATATAAGCATAAACCGTTGTAATCTATCACATTTAATATGTTTAAACTTAGCCCCTCCTTGTACTTGTTCTACCCTCGCTGTCATTTTGCGTGCTATTTCTAAATCAGATCGATGAGGTTTCAATAACTAGTGTACTTCTTTAACTGGATAATTGAGAACACACTTTAAAAGTATTTTTAGAACATTTGGAAGACTTTTTTTACTGTCAATCATAATAAAATATAAAACTCACTAGGACCATTCTTCATGAGTAATGTTTTAACAATAATGATATAAAAAACTAACCTATACTTATCTCATCACCTTGATTGTGATCAAAATTGTTGATCAAACATAATACGCTGGAAGAAAATACAACTATTAACACTTTGAGAAGCAGATACATCCAGATAAGTCTGAAGTGACGTATTCGTCTAAGTGGATATGACGACGATTTATCAAGAAGTGTTTGTTTGACTAAAAAGTTGACGAGAAGATCAAAAGAATTAGCCTATAGTTTATTTATTGACGCAAATAACTTCTATGTAGTTTTGTCAAGACAAGAATGGAACAATTTCACTCAAAGGTCGTAATATATCCTAAAGATCATTCTACTTGTGAAGTGGCTGAGAATTCGTTACAAATACATCCTCTTTGATTATTTAGTAGCACTTAACTGTAGAATAGGGGGCAGTGGCTCAGTGGTGGAGGTGCCGCAGTGACACGCCGGCCGATTCAGTTCGTGGCCGCCCCCCAGGCCTACCAAGCCCGCCATCCCTCCGGGGTCGGTAAATTGGTATCAGAGGAGTCTGGGTAAGATAACTGGCACTGACTTGGTGAAGAGTGGTCAACTCAAGTCATGTACAGACCAGGCACGCATTCAACCACCACGATATCAAGTTGAACATGAATGCGGGGGCGCATCCCATCATAAGGGATTGATCAACGCCAACAATTATCTTATCAATTATCTTATCTAACTGTAGAATAAGTTCAGCCAAAAAAATACTTCTGACATCGTCAATTTACAATAACAAGCAGCACTTTTATATATTCTTGAATACAGTATTATTTTTATGGCCACGATACTACGACTTTCAAATGAACTACGGAATTCAAAAAGTAACTTTGTAGTTCAATAAATGATTGCCGTTGACCAATCGCTTTCGACGGATGAGCCTACGCATTCTTGTTAAGCGTGATACTATAGGGATGGTTGAATGCGAGTATGTTCCATACAATAAGTTGACCACTCTTCACCAAGTGAATGCTACTTATCCAGATTCTTCTGGTACCATTTATCGACCCATGTGGTATAAATTGTTGAAATGCGACTTGGCAGCTGCACCCCATAAGGCGAAGGGATGCTCAAGCTTAATGATACGTATTTACCCAGCGGAGCTGACACACAATATTACAGTCTTACGATTTACATCTTAATGTTACGTCCGCTAACCATACAGGTATATTAATCTCTTCAGATTGGCCGATAATATTATATTCATTGAAGCAAACACCAAGCACACATAACAACCACTGTTCAAAACAATTACTTGTTTGACTTCGACAGTACTTTTGAAAAAATTGGCCTACAATCAAACTTAATATGCACTTGGAACGGGGAAAAATATGTTCGCAATGAATACAACAACGGAAGCGAAACTACGAGCTCGTCTTGATGGCCTGATTAGAAATGTGCGCCTCATAAACACTATTGATGCTTGAGCAAAATGGAATATCATTAGGCTCTAGGTAACACTTAATACAAAGCAAAGTGCTAGTCGTCCCAAGAGAAGAGTTTTTACGATTATGGAGAACAAATTAAATATTAAATTCAGAAATGAATTTATTATCAACAGAAGTGACAGCACAATGGAATACAATTGACAAAAGAAAAACGAAGATTGTAGCATGCTCGGTTACTCGATTATTTCAAAGAATGGGAGATATAATTTGACATATAAGTTTGTGAAACAGATAGAAATGAAAGATATTCATTATCATGTCATGTGTTTACATCACCGAAATTGACAGTCGACAATATACTCAGGATATAGAGCAGCTACCAGTAATAGTATCGTGAAGTCGTTGGTTTCGTCTCCTCACATCATTATCCATATTCCTATAACCGTAGGTTTGAATAGAATCATCTATGATTCAAATCATTAGTTAACTTAGATGATGCCATAAATATCACGAAGAACCATATTTCAGTTAAACAGAGATCGAATAGCATTTGAATTCGACTTTCACGGTAATACTCAATTTTCTTTCTGGCCAGCTTATGCGAAGAGCGAAGCCCGACCCAAATTATAAAAGTATAATGCCGCGCGATACAAACTACTATAGTGAACAACCACCTTAAATCAACCTCACTCTGTAGAAGATGAGTGCTTCGAAACGTTACCGTTAACCACCAAATAAAATCACTAAACTCGTACATTCTAACCAAAAACACAACTAATTGGACCGCTAAACAAAAGAACGAATATTCCACGAATTCTTAGGATTTTCCATAACAGTCAGAATTAATTGCAAATTTCTCTTCTATCCCTAGTTCGAAAACAATATTATAAACTATTAGAAGCATTCTTTAGTAAGAAGATCAAAACATACATGTTATATTCTTGTTGTTGTAGTTGCTCTGCTAGACTTCTATCACGTTCTTCAAAACCAATATTATCGTTAAATGAATCAGCCAAGGCTCTCGCCAGCGCCTCATCTTCCGAAAGTTGCTGCAAACGATACTGTGGGTATCCTTTATTGATTTAATTGTCTAATTATATGCATTTGTAATCTTTGTTAGTCAAGATAATAACACGTTGTTAAAAAGCGTACTTTTACTTAGGAAAAACATATTATTCAAACTTACGGATGTTCTCGCCTGACTAGCACAATTTTGTTTACCCTGATTTCTCGCCATAACTTCAACGCTGAATCATAAATAGAAGACTCGTGTTGGAGCACGAATGAAAATCTTATATAAAAAACCAAAAACACATACGCTCTTCCAGGAATGGTAAAGTTGATCTTGTGAACACATTGGTGGTCACTTTCGTGACGATGTGTAAGACAGAAGTTCTTCTTACATGATGGACAAGTGATAGGAACAACCTAATATAAAATGTTGAGAGCCACAATCGTATTAGCAAGTTTCTTTAATCAGCTCATATTATTAACCTCTTTCCTTCTACATCCTTTGAATGTACATTTATTTGAGAATACTTTCTTCTTGGTCCTAACTAAGCAGTTATTGAGAATGTGCTCATTGACCTGCAATAATATTTGAATCCATGTGACTAAATCGTCATAAAAAATTACTACCTGGACGTCCGGAGAAACATTCTTAGGTGTAGGCACAGGTTTATTACAAAGAGGACAAACTGGTACTTGTACATTCTAAAATCTTCATTAACAAGTTCTCCCCAGTTTACACGTACAAAATAAATTCCACCAACCTTCCTATATGCACTGGTGCAGTTGTGGGAATCATAAGTAAAGTGGGATATGCTTAACATACAGGCTTCTATCACATAAAAGACATTTTACTCTATCTAGCAATGAAGTGGACCTACCAAAAAGTCTTAGAGCAAGCATCACATTGAACAGGTAGAAAATCTGAATAAGAACTTTCGCAATTAAGACTACTTTTCAGTAAAACAAAATTTAAATCTTAATGCCAACGCTTTATGATACTCGAGCTCAAAAAACTCATGAATAACTGCCAGTGGTGAATTGATAGAGGTAAATGAATTTTTGGAAACAGCAGGTATAACTTATATTGGACGAGAACTTACCCAGTAAATGGCACAGTTCTGCGGCACAGTGTTGTCCTAGACTTGGGAGCTCCGCCATTGAACTTTATACACTGTAACTGCTCATTTTAAGATTCTTTATATTAAGCGTATATACACAAAAAAAACCAGCACCAAAATAAATAACTAAAAATATCCTCATAAACAAAGGAACGTAGCCTTAAAATTCAGATCTCGCACATATTTAAGTGATGACATGAAAATCTAGAAATTTCGAGAGCCAGGTGATGATGACAATGACGTCATAAGCCTGTAGTGTGGCCAATAGTATGCCGGTGATTCACCGAGTATGCCGACTTCAGTGTGTTCACTAGAGGTCATTGCATAATGACCTTATTCCATACTGACTCCGCTCTCATTATTTCGAATTATTCGTAAATCATTTGCGTACACATGTATACGCAAACCTCAACACTAGGGTGTATAGTCGTAATGCTTCAAATATCTTACCCACAAACTCATGTCCTCCTATATGGAATGAACTCGATTCTGATGAAGCATATCATCTAGTATGATTCTACACGCATCATATTGCAATTCCCTCTAAGAACCATCACAACTAATCGACCTTTGTCACTAACAGATTATCGGAACAGGTTTGAAACCTCCCACATCTCTATGTCGCAGTGTAAAATGATTGTCCAAACTGTAGGTCCCGCAAGGAAAATGTTTGACAACGTATTGATTAGGTGACGCGCGTTTCAGCCTGTTGGACAATTGTGTGAGCTGCTTTTTTTTTCTTTGCGTATTGCATTGTTGGTTTCTCCAAATAGCTGGTCCACTCTAAATTTTTGTATGACATTCTTGTCGCTTCGTATTGGACTTTCTTGTCTATCGATTTCTCAACGAGGAATTCAATTCGCAAATCGGGTTTTGTGTACAGCCTCAGCTCGATCTCCAAGTGAAGTTTCGAATAAAGAATTTCTTCGGTCTGCACGTCAGTCAAACTCTTCATTAGTCGATCAAAAGAAAGCATACTTGGCTTACCAAGCACGCAAGATGAGGGATACGCAATAGTAAGTCTTCCATTTTTTCCGTATGTGAAGTATAAACTGGTTGTCAGCGAGTGCCTCTTAATACTAAAACTTCTAGGTATTCTCTTAACGTCTGACTATGTTGTCTTCTTGATGAAAGTATGCATTTTAGTGGCTGAAATTTTTCAAGCATTATGATAAAATACCTAACTCATTATTTTTTCCTTGCCTCACGTTTCAAAGCACAATTAAACAGGCTTGAATTTTTTCTTAGAAATACTTAGACGTTTAGCAGAACCCTGTTAGTTGCGGCTAGTATTTCCGTGTGCTATGTATTATATTTCTTTATAGTGATAGATATGGAGGAAGCGGAAGTCGCGGAGGTTATGGTAGCAGTCGAGGTGGCGGTTACGAAAGCCGTGGAGGTACTTTGTTCAATATGATTCAGTATTACTTTAGCGATAACAGTAATTCATTCAATTTTAAGGTGGTTATGGCGGTGGTGGCTATGGTAGTAGTCGAGGATTCAGTAATGGGCGAGGAGGAGGTGGTGGCGGCGGAGCTGGTGCAGGGAATCCCGGAAGCAGATTACGTGATATCGATTGGAGTAAAGAGAATTTGAAACCGATCCAAAAAAACTTTTATCATGAACATGCTACAGTCACGCGAAGGGATCAGGTAATATTAATAGATATTTTTCTTGATATATTCCAAACTTGAAAACTGAGATGATTGTTGAGACCATGGGATGTTCGTGTAATAGCAAGTTATGTGTTGGCAATTTATAATAATGTTCTTTGTGGCATTTGACGTAGCAACAATAGATGTATATATCCTCTAACAACAAACATCATTTGGTTCCTTCAGAAAATTTTAATGCTTTGAGTTGATGTTACGTTAATGATAAAGTATAAGCGTGTAAAGCTGATCTGTTCTGAAAAAATTAATGCTTGCAAGCCAGTTGCGTTTTATTCTTCATGAATTTAAAAAAATGTTGAAGTTACCAAGTATTAAAGGCATAACAGTGTTTCTTTCAATAGGAAGCTCTATTTTTGATATTATATGCGAAATATATTTGATGGAATTTATATCAATTCTCAACTTACAATTCGTCTCTGATTAGTGCATTATGAACTTTTCATTTAGAACTGTTCCCATTAACGTTGTGCATACAGTTATTAAGATTTTATTATGGCTTTATGTTGCCGTTCACTCGCTTTCTGCACCACTTTATTTGCAGAAAGTAACTCATTGATATATTTATAAAGGCGTTTCTTTCCTGTGGTTTTCATTGTAGAAACGATTTGTGTTACCTTCTTTTTACTCAGTAAAACGAAATAATATTTCTGATAAATCTCATCAAGAGTGCGGTTAAGTATTTATTGCAAAAATTTGTAAAATGATAATTTAGTTCATAATGATTCATGGATTATTTTATATTTTTCAATCATATCTGTTGTTTCAGTACGAAATCGATCAGTGGATATCCGAGAATCAGGTGACACTGGACGGGCGTGGTATTCCTCGTCCGGTTTGGGAATTCAACGAAGCTGCTCTTCCAAATGAACTTTCTGATCTTCTTTATGCCAAATTCCAAAAACCTACTGTGATCCAGTCGATATCGTGGCCTATAGCAATGAGTGGTCGTGACATCATCTCCATTGCTAAAACTGGTTCTGGAAAAACTTTGGCTGTACGTTCTTTTTCCAGTTAATTTTACCTCTACGAAAAGCGCTGTGTTTACAGTTCATGCTCCCGGCAATCATTCACACTACGAAGCAAGCTGGTCGAGGTCGTTATGAAGGTCCATCAGTACTTGTATTATTGCCGACAAGAGAGCTGGCTCAGCAAGTGCAGGAGGTATTGTATTTTTGTGTTATCTCTTAGTTAACAAACACTGAATTCTTTTAATGAAAAAAAATTTTTTGTAGAAAATCCTAAGGTGTATTTTTTTGTGCAATGTGTAATTCTGTGTAATTCTATTGTGTAAAGTGTTCTAGGTGTCAAATGATTTCTGCAATGCGCTTGGATTAAAGATGACTTGCCTTTTCGGCGGAGCATCAAAAGGACCGCAAGCTAGAGATCTTGAGAAGGGTGTTGACATTGTAGTGGCTACACCTGGTCGTTTATTGGACTTTTTAGATAATGGAACTACAAACATGAAAAGGTAGGAAGAATGAAAAACGTTCTTTTGAAACTTTTTTTTTTATTATTGTGTGATTTAACTACAGAAATTTGAGGGTTATTTCATTATATTTAGATGTTCATATCTTGTTCTTGATGAAGCTGATAGGATGCTTGATATGGGTTTTGAACCACAAATTCGTAAAATAATAGGACAAATAAGGGTAATAAGATCATTTCATGCATTATTTGTTGCTATATGGAGATAACTTGTTTTATAGCCTGACCGTCAAACACTTATGTTTTCTGCAACATGGCCAAAAGAAGTTCGGGCTCTGGCATCGGATTTTCAAAGAGATGCTGCTTTTCTGAACGTTGGTTCAATGGAACTTGCTGCAAATCACAATATTACCCAATTTGTAGATGTTTTGGAAGAACATGCAAAGCAACCGAGGATGATGCAACTTCTCAATGATATTATGAATCAAGTTCGTCTTATTGTTACTCATGGTTTATGTTATTGTTGCTATTTGTTTTCAGCCGGAGTGCAAAACAATTATTTTCGTTGAAACAAAACGTAAAGCCGATGATTTAACTCGTTGGATGAGACGTGATGGTTGGCCAACACTTTGCATTCATGGTGACAAAAATCAAGGAGAACGTGATTGGGTTTTAAGTGGTAGGTGCATCAAGAAGCTGACCACATAAACCTGTGTAATTTTTTGTTCATCCAAAAAGCCTATACGTTCAGAGTTTAAAGCCGGTAAAACTCCTATCATGCTCGCTACAGATGTTGCTGCACGCGGTTTAGGTAGGTTGTTTTCACTCGTATTTCTAACGCAATTAACTCAGCGGTCAGTTTTTAGTCTAAATATTTATAACCATGATGAATCTTCAAGGAATTATTTGAAGAGTGATGCACATTGATTTGGATGTTGGTGAGGTGTGCGCGCCGCGGTCTATGGAGCTGGGTGAAATGAACGTGTCTCGAAGATCACTTGGCTCTGAATGGTCGCAGAGTTAACTGACTGAGCAACTTTTGTCTGCCGGTGTCAACATGCGCCTTTTCTGGTATAGAGAAGCTATCATCGTCCTGTGGCGGGCGGACGAACGGATGATGCGTTGATATGAAAATATGACACCGGCATTATTTCGTAATGCTGTGAGAGCTCTAAGCCGTGTGCGCGTGCACATGCGGTGCATGGGGCGCCGTGTGTGAGAGTAGTGTTCTGAGTGGAGCACACAGCCTCCGCTCTGAGTCGGAGCCGACCGTGCGCTTATGACGGAGTCGGGTCACGTTTTCGTCTGAGCGTCTGGCCAGTGCTCCGGCGTCGAGTGGGGTCTCTCCGCGGCCATCTGTTCACCGCCTCGCCCAGCATTCGGACACGCAGGTGTGTGGACGGATTCTTCCTTTTGAGTTAGTAGTGTAGAAAGTAATGCATAGTATTTTATCGAAGTTAAGAGGCACGATTTTCAAAACTAGTAGAATGTTCGCAAGCGCTTATTCAGTCTCAGGAGGATCAGGATTACTGGTTCTATCGCTTTTTGTTTGCTGTGTACGAAAGTCTAGTCCTGTGCTCCTACATTTATCATTAATTTTCATTAGAAATCCTGACACAAAATGAACATTAACTTGTTTCTTTTTCATGTGACGACCCATAGTGAATGTTAAATTGGGAAACCATGGAATTCGATGTATTCGTTACTCATAATTCTGATTGGAAATCGTGCCTTTTCACCTCATTCGACTACCTTAGTTATAGTGGACCAGTTGTTCGGCGAAATTGGACATGTCAAAACAAAAGTTATATACCAGTTTCGTATTTTAGATGTCGATGATATCAAATTTGTTATTAACTACGACTACCCCAATAATTCAGAAGATTACGTCCATCGCATAGGACGAACTGGACGAAGGGACAAAAGGGTTATTGTTGCTAAATTTTATTCAATGTTCCATTAGAACACGCTTTATTAAGCGTTTTTGTAGGGTACGGCGTATACATTCTTTACACCGCAAAATGCACCCAAGGCTAAGGACCTTATAAAGGTACTAGAAGAAGCGGGTCAAAGTGTTCCTCAAACTTTGCGTGATTTACAAGGAAGAGCTGGATCTGGAAGTAGCCGTGGACGGTGGGCTGGTAGCAGTACTGGAGGAATGAAACGCGGTTACAGTGGTGGAGATGATTATGTTGGCAAAAAAGGAAGGTAAGTAAGAAACATTTATGAACAATACATCTTAGAGAAGAAGTAATTTCAAGATACTGATATCATTACTACCACTTGTGGTTCTAAAGATTTTTTATAGGTACGATAATGGCGGTGGTTATGGTGGAAGTGGTCGATGGTGATAGAAAATATTTAATTATGTTTATTTTGTGTAAACCTATGATCTTCATTAAGTATCTAATACATTTAATAATGAACATGTTACTGTTAGTGAATAAACTGAGATGCTGTCGCTATCTTGATAACTTCTAAGAAATCACTGAGTTGAAGTAGACCTGGAATAATATTTTGAATAAATGTCTGAAGAAATTGGCGTCTTTGAAATTTTGCTTCAAATCATAAACTTTAAAGTGTTCCTAATAAACATTCATATGAATATAACGGCAACAAACCGTGATGTAGGAGGGTTGGTAGGACACAGAGCTGCATCACCACAACGGTTCTCTTCACGTCTTCTGTCATGTGGTCTTTCACCTTTAGCACTGGACTGGATACCACCTGTTGCTGGAGTATTACTAGGAGTGAATGGTTTCGGTGGACGGCGACTTCTTGCGGAGTGTGGAGTACTGCTTGTAGTTTGAGTAATTGATAGACAGGGACTGAGGAGAGCTTCACTCCCCACATAACCATGCAAAAGGAACTTCGACCCGAATCTTGAAAAGATGAGATCGGATGGGAGTAATTAGTGTGTATAACCATTGGTAAGGTGGCCGCTTAGTCATTTACTATTTTGTAATTATACTTTGGTGTTTTGGAATTCTGGTATGGAACTCAGACGCTATTACATATGTGAGGAATATCTAATATTACTTTTACGTTGTAGTTCTCATTATAGTTTCAGAATGTTCCATCAGATTGTTGCCTAAGCTTCAACGTTTACCCGCACGTTTATACTTTTCTACGAACTCCTTTAGATATTCGAAGAAATTTCGCATACTTTTCAATAAAATTAATAGTGAGGTAGTCCTTCTTGTAGACTTCTAGCACTTTACGACATCGTGTATCTTTTTCATGTTTCCAAAGTTTTTGAAACTAAAATGATTATTAAATAATTGGAACATGAACTATATCACGATTAGTTTCTGAACAGAAGTCTTTAATACATCCAACACACTAAGCCATCATTTTATCAGAATTGAAAGATCGTACAACTGTACACGTTTCATGTATACGTAACCACTATAACTCATTCCTCACAGTTTTGTTTACCAGTAATTACTGTCTTAACAACACACGAACACGTATGAATACGTGTTTTCCGCAGTTCTATTGGAGGTAATTATCGTCTGAAGGTATAAAAAATGAGGGAATGTTCAATTACAAAGCAATACTTATAGTGATATGCTTCTACATAAATCCATTAACAAATGATCAATATCAGTACACTCATTTCACAAGGGATAAGCTTGAGGCAAGAGGATGAACTCAACGATATCGTGTACAAGATACAGCGCCATGAGATCTCATAATTTTTGTGAGGAAAAAGAAAATAGCGAAAAGAACTCGTTGGACTACCCTCGCACGCGATAGGGACAAATTGAAGCCTTGCTGGTGCCCGCTCGACTTAGTCGACAATCAACGGGAGTCCAAGTAATTCAGGGAATTGATTACAAACGCCCATTGGAATTCAGAAAACATTTTAAGCACTTAATAGATACCGTGCTTGTATTTTTCTCAAATTATCAAATATTACGGTCTTCTAATAAGCGTAAAATGACTATCTGATGAGAATCGCACATTGGTTTATAATGAGTAGTATTGGAACTCATTTCTTCACGTCTTCTAAAATCACCGAATCGATATTTTCGTAGTTGTAAAAAAAAATCCATAGTATTATGTCTCATACCTCATTTAAATTTATGTTGTAAAGATGTGCAATGGTAGCCAATAATGGAAACGGTATTTCGGCATGTGTTATAGATGCTTGTGTTGATGCTAAAAGTTTTGAGACATAACCAATTTCTACAACAGTCTGAAACGAATTAAATATGATTTGCGTGTCTCAATAGTTTCGCATAGTAGCACAAAAATCATTAGAAGCTTACCTCAGTTTTGAGTGTTCGATAAGTGAAAATCCCTAATACGATGGTGACTGATAGGAGTAGAATTTGAACAAATGTTGATATATATGTGAGAAAAATCAGATCATTCATAATGACCGATATGCCTTACGGGTTTGATTGGTGAACGGTTAAATGGCCGGCCATATGAAATCATTGTAACCTTCTGCTTTTATAGCTCTTGATAATAATTATCAGCTTCTGTTAAGGGATAACGATTAAAATGAAATGAAGTGATTGGCTATGTTTTTCCCTCACACACTCATTCGTCCTCTTTATTCTTCATAGGAAGGAGATTTAATTATTCGGTTATTTTTGTCAACTGGTGTTTGAAAAATGTTAAATTATTAAACCAACAGGTACTTTATTCTTCTGTAGTTCGATTTATTGTGACGTAAAACGGATCATCCGTAGTTTTATGTTAATCATTTTTTCTTTTGCATTCTTTAAGTCCTATTCTACATTAATTCAGGCCATGCTGAAACAGAACAACATCCAAATCAAATTACTATATTCAGGTTCGCCCTCAGGCAAATTAAGTCTACCAGCTTGTAGAGTTTGGTGAATTGGTACCAGGAATAATCTAAAAGAATAGCATCACCAGCTTGGTAAAGCATTGGCTATATCACGTCAATGTATAGATTACTAGTAATCTAACATTTCCACGACATCATGAAGAAAACGAATGTGTAACTCATTTCCTCTCGGAGGTAGCCCTACGTTATTATATTAATAATAATAGTGATAATAATAATAATAATAATAATAATGACATATTTGATAGAAGTTTGGTCTGTAAATGCCTAATGATCTTGAAAAACCGTTTGGTGGTCATTTGGGCTTAAAATCGTGTCGTTTACTTTGGCGATACAAAGTACTACTCAGCTGTTCAGCTAGTGATTCCGTTAATGTGATGCGTATAACTAAATCGATGCTTTATGATTTTTCTCTCTGGACTCACTCATAAGACTCTCAATTTAATTGGATTCATATTTGTATTGCACAGTTGCTTATTGTAGCCTACTGTATTAAACTTTCCCAAACTTAATCTATGAAAAAATTCGTCAAAGTGAGAACCGATGACTGAAACTATGAGGGAGTGTGAGTGACAACACGCCATTACGTCAACATCGTAAACAATTACATTACTCACAAGCCTGTTGAGATTTCATAAAATAAATAAAATTTAGAACACAAAAGCAACATTCTAAAGCATTTATGCTAAGTAATGGTTTCTTTAAACTGTCCTACAAACAATTCATGTTGTAGCCGCCTTTTTATCAAGTAGATCACCATATTTACAAAACGATTTAAATACGATTAAATACCGAGCCATTAACTCAACTTTTGTTAAATGCTTTTTCTGTGTAATAAAACATGTGACTTGCAAAGATGAGTCACAATTCATCTTTTTCCTCAATTTGGTCAAACTCTCCTAACGTAACATCGTATTGATTTGTATCCGTTAGAAATGTTAAGTGAAAACTTTCGTCTGATGAAAAAAGAAACAAATTTTGTCGTATGTTATTGATTTCCTTCGAATTGAGTTCAATATAATACCCGATTTAAATATATCCTGGCACAAACTGATACGACATTCACTACAGTTGAAACGAAAAACGTAAACAAAAATCGACGAATCTCTCTTTATATCGCATCACTCGAACAATCAGTAAAAACGTCACCACCACTCTTGTTCCTCTTTTACCTCTTCCTCTCCCTTCCACTCTTCCCACACCTATCTCTCTCTCTCTCTTCTTCTTCTTCTTCTT
>KN716150.1:708003-720211 GCA_000816705.1 Dictyocaulus viviparus | reverse complement strand
TCTCTATCTCTCAGTCTATCTCTCTATTCGTATCGATTGTGTGCCATATTTGCTTTAACGAGTTCCGAAATGAAAATGAATGAGCAGATATGGCTGTTTTTTGAGGGGTTTTCGTAAAATTTAATCAATACTCGTCCATTGTTTTATTACTCTTAGATTATTTTTTTAAAGGAACGTTATGTTTTTTGCGGTAAACAACAGTGGATGATAGGATGAACTTTGATCTGAGTTAAAATGCCTGCAACGGTTACAAGGCGACGTGGCGGAAATGCCGTAGGCTTATTACTTCTTACTTTTACTTTAGTTTTACTTTACTTTACTTTTACTTTTTACTTACTTTTTAGGCCCAATTAATAGGTACTAAAGAACTTTGGGTAGATTAAGCAACACTGAGTTGGTATTTGACCGAGGTTTGAGTGGTCCTTCTTTAAAGATTATTCTGTCTAAGCGGTTTTTTCATTCGTTTCGTTCTTACTTACATTTGTCTGCATGGTGATGGCCTCTTACGTAAGCGATGAAACCGGCGAAACTTATTATATTGGAATACTTTGGTAATACTCTGTTGTATATTATCTAAAGCATTATTTAACTGTTTAAGCATATCATAGTCACTCGAAAATAATTGAGTTAAAAAAAAGATGAAGGTTGATAACTTAATATGCTAAGTGTTCTTGCTTTTATAATGCAGTTCAGATTCAACCTCATCAAAGATTAATTGTTCGTTAAAATATGTGAACCTCATGACAATCTATAGTACGTTGTCGTCGTTTAGTTAGTGTTCTTTGATGTTCGAACTCAGTTTGCTAATTTTTTGCTAATTTAGGATTTCGAAGCATTGAAGAGGCTTTCGAAACGTCTTGACATTGTTGAACTAACGACGTCGTGTACGTATCCGAACGTCTTTAATCGTTGTGCTATTCAACAATTTTATAAAATTTAACAGTGATAGAAGATCACCGCTACAAAAATAAGTGACTGGTTCATAAGATGATGTCATATTTATTTGTCGTATGTGGTTATCGTAAACAAAAACAATTGAATAATGTTATTTCTATATTCGTGAGTGACGCATGATTCTTGATTGGTTTCACCTAAAATATCGTTTATTATTAATATGAACATTTCTCTTTCAATCAATAATATTCTTGTTTTTTTATAAATTTTACTAATTCGAATGACTTTATGGAATACTAAAGAGAACGATAGCACCATAGGAAGTGTAATTGGATTCAAAATAAATCTTTTTTTGGATTAGATTTCTCCTCATAGTGAATTTTGTGTGAATTGAGTTCTGAGTATTTTCATCTTTTGGTGATATTCACTAAATTTTACTCAACGATACCTAATAATGTTAGTATTGATGATGTTCGAAATCAGTTTGCTAATCCGATTTCAATAATCAGTGGTGATAAATTGAGTTCCACCTTGAAATAGTCCTCATTTAACTTGTTAGATTAAAACTATCATTTGAAGGCTAGTAATAAAGGTACGAAAGATCAATAATTTATAGGGTACTAAAACTAATACGGACGACATATTGTCGTTAAAGTCTGGCGATTATCTTTGATAATGGTGAGTCGAGAAGATGATGTTAGGTCTTATTTGAGATCGTGGACGATGACGTCGCTTGGAGAACCTGTTTACCTCTCTTTATCGGATATCTGTTTTTGTTGTCAGTAGATGGAGAATCGAATGAAAAGCTGTGAAATCCTCATATATCGCATGCTGGGGTATTGTTGGGATCAAGCCGAAAAAATCGTTCACGAAACGTCATATACAGCTGGTTTCAACCCTCGAAAATACTGAAACGTTGACATCCTGTGCTTTCTGAGTTATCCTTGCAACTCGAGACCTCATCTATTAGACTTTCAGTCTGGTATGCTGCCGATCGCTTTCCGCTTCAACACAGCTGATAATTGCAAATCCGATAAATTTCCCATATTTTAGTTGGATTTGTTTCTATGTATTTATCTTAATAGAATTTAATGGAGAAATAAACAAGTGCGGATGAAAATAAAGAACATAGCCGTATATAATTATATTACTTTACAAATATTTGTATAAATGACAGCTTACTTCCCATTCGAATGGTTTGCCCAGAAGTGAATGTGGAACTCGTTGTCGTACAATGAGGAAACGTAGCGAGTCTCGAATTGACTGTATTGGTATTAAACTGATGAGTTATATGTAAGTTTCTTCTTCAATATGAAATATTAAAACACAAGCACGATTCTAACAAACCGTTATATTTTTGACACCAAACAGCAGCAAACGAAACTCACAACCTCGAATATCGAGTACGTTGTTATTGTGTTCCACATAACCAACATCAACCTAGAAGATGATTGCTAAGTAGAACATAATGATCAGTTTCGGGAATGAATTTCGAAATAATGAGGCCGTTTTGAGGTTTGAGATGAGGTTTCTCAAAAAATAGTATGTGAAACAGCATATTAAATGGAGAGGAAGTGAAATCTTACCAATGCGATTTGCTTTTCACGTTTAGGAAATTTTCCTGAGATCGATAACGAAGCATATTTTATACGAGCTTTTCCATTAAACGAACCCGAAGGTAATCCATTTTTTCTATAGTAGAATGCCTTCAAAAGGAAAAATATACTCAAAAATTGAGGAGTCATTGAAATTGTTCCACATAATACAAATATAATACATACATAATATACATAATACATAATACATTTCCCATGCATTTTCAATATGTTTATGCTGTGTTCACACCACAGTCCCACCCTTACTACCTACTTAACTAAAAAAGTGAGTTATTAAGAAGTAAGGAAGAGTGTTAAACATAGTCGTTCTATATGTTTTCCAACCTCATTGTACCTTAAAGGAGTATCGAGGACATTCCCACTATCACACGGTTACCTAACCAAATATGACCTATCAGGAATTCACATTCAGAGGTACCGACAAGTATCCAGGTAAAGTAGACACCGCTGTACACTTTTTACTTCCTAGGAATTGTTTTGATCGTTGTTTACCAGCTCAGTGCTTGATGGTCAGCTTAATAATGCATTTATGTTTATGACGTGATCAATGACTATAAAAATATGCTTTCAAAATGTATTTGCAATATTTCAGATTTTTTCAGTCCTTCTTATCAAAGTTATCTTGTCCTATGGTATAATTCAAAGCGAACGGCTTTCTCTAACAAATATTCTGGAGTCTTTGACCTACATGAGTGCTCGAAGATCAGGGACGTAGCCGTTTACGTCAAGCTATCAGATGAGCCGAACACGTGATGCATATGAGTGATGACTGGTCGACATCAGCTGCAGGTGATTGGATCTCACTACACGTGGAACGTACTGCAAGGATACCACCAGCCTGATGATCAGACTTTTCCACCATGACTCTAAGAAGGGATCATGATGCACACGGCGTTTCTGAGACGAAAAGAGCTCATTGGACTACCGTCGCACGCAATAGGGAGAAATCGAAGTTTTGCTGGCTCCTGCTTGACTCTGTCGGTTATCAATGAAAATCCAGGTAATCCAGATTAATTTTGACAAGTGGTAGATCATGAAGAAAATTTCTGTAGTTCTTGAATGAGCTGGTCAACGAATTATAAGGAGTGAGGAAAGAAATACAACCAAGCTTTTGAAACGAAGATAACTCTCGGAAGAAAATTATATCATAGCTGATTAAACTGAGCAAATAGCTGCTTCATACTATCACGAGAAGGAAGATTGGTCCGTTGTGGAAGATTTACTATCGCTTCTGATTACGATACCTTCGAGTCATCTTCACTTCAGAAGCTCGTCCTCACGAAACATTCTGTGGGTAGTAATTTATTCCAGTAGAATTTACATTTATAATAAGAAGCTGGCAAAAAAAATACATCTAAAAGAACAGTAAGCGATCAATGAGATTTTGTACTTTTTGTTCATCTATGGAAAGAGAATGAGGAAACAATGAGTGCGACTACTACAACAAGACTTTTTGTGTCAAATACCTCCAGCACTTTTTAACACCAAAAGAGTGTCAAAGGTATTTTTTTATTTAGTTTTCTACTTCTTTATTCAGATCAAAACTATATATTGTGTTGATCTACTGGAAATAATCGATAAAATAGGTTGCGTAAATACATTCATTTTTATTTTGAGTAGCTTATAAGCTAAAAGAACTGAAGTGAGAGTGATTTAAGCTTGATTATTTTGAATGAATTCGAATTTAAATTCATTGGGATTGGTAAAAATAACTGACCTTGAATTCCCATTCTCTATGAATACCATTTTCCTCATTGCATGTGTTTAATAGTGGTTGAGGACGCTTCAAAAGTTGTAAATTCATGCTGAAACAAAAAAAAAAAACAATCGATATGCATAGATTTTAATTGGTAGAGAAAAAAAACGATAATAAATTTCAAAAGAAAGCGTGTCCTCTGAGGATAAGAATATTGGCAAACACTGAGGAACCAGCTGATGATGACAGTGGAATGGAGGCGGTGGCGGTAATCATTGGCTGGTGAACTGCTCGGACATCTTGGCGAGGATTTGAGGACGGCCAAGATGTGCGAGGAACGCTATTCGGAGGGATGATGGGTACTTTGTGTATTTAAACAAGACAAAATTCTCTTCGTCGTCCAGTCGACATCGATCCAGTATTGTATCGAAAATCAAAAGAAAAAAAAACGTAAATTTGAGGTAAAATATTGCACAGGGACCTCTACGAAACTCAAACGGTAATTTAGTGCTCGACTTTTTTGTTTCATGCTTTGAAAAAATTCGGTTCAACGTAGTTCCATTCATTGAGAAAATCCTCACGTAACTAAATGGCTAAGAAATTAAACGTGAGAGCCTCTACCAATCAAGAAGCAGCATCGGTTTTTGCCGTCCCTCCAGTACTCAATATTTCTCTGGCTAAAGAAATCAAAAATACCTGTAAATATCTTCATACAGTTCTCTAAGAAAAACGAGGTAAGCTTACACTAAAGCTCTATGTTGTCAGCTCGCGATGAACATCGTCTGATCAGCTGGGAAGGGTTACTTCTGTTGTGTCATTAACTCGGTTCTATTGAGTACTTGTAGTAGTGTGGTTCTGTACAGTACGAGCAGTGCTCCCACGCAACACTTTTGACTGGAAGAGAATTTGAATTGTACGATTGTGCTATAGAGAACGTCAGTTCGTTCTCTGGTTGTTTACTTACCTAAAACAAAGGAAATTAAATCTTTTAATTGACATAAAACAATAATAGGATAACAAATAATAAAGAACAAACAGAAAAAAAAACTCAATAATATTAAAAGATCTAAACTAATCACCCACGGCTTGAAACTATTAATTAGAGTTAACATACCATAATAAACAATAATTTTAAAGCTTCAAAACAACTAATCACATGTGATTTCTTTTATAACTCAAAGGATCACCTCTATGATGGCCAGACGAGTTCTTAGCTGAGTCAAGAAGCTGTGTCAGTAACTCTTAGCAAACTGAGGACTACAGAATGGCTCTTGCCGAAGTCACCATGTACGAATAAAGCCAATGACGACAATTGCATGAGAAAAGAACGAACGGCAAAATGGCCAAAGATTTCGTAAGGCAAAAAAACGGTACATATAGACATCAAAGTAAGTAGTGAGTCAAAAAAAAAAAACTATGGAGTGAAGGAAAAGCAATTTTCCTCCTAATGTTTAAGCTATGACGATCGCACTCATCCTTGCATTGTAATATTTTCAGAATTGTTGACATCATTCAATAGGAGTTTACTAATATACAAATTAAATTTTTCCTCATGTAATTGATAAACTTTTAAATTGAGGATGAAAGCAGTTTGTTGTTTGCATGTTGTCCTCATTAAAAAATCTAACCAGCATGAAAAAAAAGGAAAGAACTTTTTAATAAAACTAATTCTTTGAGTGTTTTGAAGTCAGTCAATTGATAAAGTCAGTTTTTTTTCACTCGTATTAAGATTTTCTAGTCCATATCTGACTAGAATTTTCTGGATTAGTTGGATCCATACGAATCGGCGTCGCCGTCAAATCGCTGAAGATTAGCGACCTCCTTCGAAAATGTGCCATATGATGATTATCTTCATCACTCTTATGCAACACATACATTTAATATACGTCATCAACCTCCCCCATCTACCTTCAACCTCCAAACATTCCAACGTCATCCTATCAGATTTAAAATTTGATTATAACTCTTACAGTAATAATAATATTGTAACATACTATTTTTCAGTGATTACGGTACTCAGTTTCATTTATGATCTATCATTTTCACTCAATATATTGAGGATTATGACAGTATACTTCATCCACGATAAATAAAACATAACTATCACTCAAAACATGATAGAAATAGTATTTTCAAAAATTTCTAGAACCATTAACTCAATTTAAATGGTCCGTTTTTATTGCAATTGTGTGTTCTGACAAGAACATATGGAGCATACCAAACGTCTTCTCTCATATGCTGAGTTTGAAAGAAATGGAACCTCGAATAAAGCCTCTCCTGAGGTTGTAAGCTTTGCGATAAACTCAGCGTCATTAGGGATTTTTGAAACTTGTTTAGAGTAGTTTTAATATCAGGTTTTCAGTGAAATCCCCACAAAAAATAAGGCTAAATATTTTATTTTATAATTATTCTCGGTAAACTTACTTCATTTATCGACCTTATAAAAAATACTAAAACTTTACTCGTTAGTCAATGCCGTACCGTATGACCGCACTACTAGCGTTAGGTGACGGTTCGAGTTCCGACCGTGGTATGGAATTTGCAGATTAAGTCAGCTGCTTGAAATATTCAATAATAAATAAACATAAGCCTTAGGGTCCATCAGTAGTCACGAGTTCCAGTAGACCTGAAAGCGGTTGCGAACCTGCGCCCACTAATTCAGAGCTAGCTATCACAGTGTCACCTTCACCATTGCGCTACATTCTCTCGAAATATTAAATGAAATCATTGAAATCTATCATAATCGATTGAAAAAATCGATAATATACTCAACAATCGTCTGGTTTATCTAGCTCTAGGTGTACTATTGTGCTCAGTATTGATTGAAATAGGTCATCTTTGCTTAAAAATGCTTTCATTTATCCGTCCTAATCATTCAGAAGAGGAAGGAGGTAAAGAATACATCAGAAATTATCGATTACCACGAACTGATCGATTGAAAGAAGAAATACGATCTATAAAAAATAACACATCTTCATTTTCTAAGACGTTGTGATCTTATTAAGGTGTTAAGCTTACAACTAGAACGTGATTATACCATGTGATTAGGTAATATAGAAAACAAGTTATTGATCGAAATTTTTCAAGTGTTTTTTTCTTATCATCTTCTCGTTTCCTAAAAACATTTCCATTTCATAAAGATGACGCTGTTGTGTGTCCGCTATCGAAGCTGTTCAACTGTTGTTCAGCTTCTAAACTCGTTTCATGATTGTCTTAAGCTGAAAACATTCATCTCTTTCTCGATAGAAAATTTTCTGGTCTCAAGAGAAAGAAAAAAAATCACAACTTTTTCGCCAAGGAAATTTGTTGTGTCTTAAGAGAAAAAAACCCTGATCCGCCAATAGCATTTATTTTTTCTTGTAATTCTTACTTTTTTTTCTACGCCCTATTCTTCTAAATAGTATTTTTTTCCATTCTCTATCAAGTATTGACACATCATTGATTATAATGATGTCCAAATATCCGTAATGATGCTGAGGTATTCGCAAAACTCTCTACCTCAAACCGGGCTCGAACCCACATCTGTTGCATTTGCCGACTACACCATCGAGGCACTCGTCCTTGATTCTTTAGTATGAAAAAAATCACTCACATATCATTAATTTTTTCACTTACCTCAACTATTGTTTATTTTTTCACTTATATTTTGTTTATTTTCTAGGAAAGGTGTTTTTCATATATTTGGTAGTGTCCTATAAATAAACTGTACTATTTAGAATTATTGAATTCTGTTTGGTTGAAAATATGATCTATGATCTACATTATCATATTACATATTTATATTAGTTATTTATTACTAAAATTTATAACTAGACGATCAACTCTATTCAAGTAGTCTTATTGATTGTTTTTTTTTTGCTAAATACTTCATTATCTTATTTTATCACTCACTAGTTTAATTATCACTCTGTAGATTTTATTACAAAATGGGCGTGGCAAAATTACAGTATCGTGCTTACCAGCGTTTCGGCCCAGATTTGATCATCATCATTCGTCATTTTATTGATTCTTCAACCTCGTCCAAAAAACGAAAACCGATGAGGTAGGTATCCGTGAAGCCGTCATAGGTCATTTCTAGTTACAATAGAAAATAGGCTAAAACTTACCTCACTGAGTTCCTTTTTCTCTCCTGTTACAATGCAATCAGATTCTCTTTTTCCAGAAAAAATCTGTTTCTGCAGTCATTTCTTTCGTTTTTTCTCCACCGCACATAATATTTACTCGCTCTGTTTTTTTACGAGAATGAAATATGCAAATACGAATAATTCATCTCATAGCAAGATAAATCACATTTTCAATGAATATCTGGTTGATCTGGATCATTGAAGAAAGGATATTGAGGACAAATCTGAATCGTTTTCATGAGGAAAATCCTTCGTTTGTTCTATTGAGGATTTGAGGATCAGTTCTGGATTGATTTTCTTCGGATTCCCAACGAATTGAAGGCTTAAGATCTATTACGTTCATAGAACGAGTTTCTTGCTTCGTCATCGTTTAATAGAAGGAAAACTTGTTCATAAGTGCTTTTAAAGTTGTCGTTTCCAAAACTGAGAGAAATAAAAACACTCCAAGATATTTAAGTACTTTGTATACAATATGAGGTCCATATGAAGTGACTCATTGAAGATACCGAACTTCCTCAATTGAGTGAAATAAGATTTTCTTCTTATCTTCATTCAGTGCATAATCATGCATCCTCTAACCAGAGCGAAGAGGTCAAGATCATAAAAAAACAGAAAGAAAACTCCTCTACCTCATTCACTTCAACCGCATTCAAATTATATTTGATTCGAGTCAAAATATATAATCGTTCCTACAAATTGATCGTTGTTATGGGTAAGTTTTGAGTCCATTTTTAAACACTCTTACGAAACATTATTGAATTCGTATGCTTTCCAAATTACACTATTCAATTTCCAATAAGAAATTACCGTAACCTTCACATTATCGTCCGTCAAATCAATCGATTATCTGTAAATATTCGTGATCTGCTTGGTTATATGTTACATCTGAGAAGATTTTCTTCTTGTTAAAATCTATAGAATTTTAGATGTTTCGACAAATTTTTGCTCTATTATCGATCCATACGATTTTTGCTTTATCGGAAGACGATTCGTTAACGGTACCGGCTGTGAGAGTTGTACGACTACAAATTGACTATCCAAATGCAAACGTTAACGAGGTTCAATTGAATCATAAGTGAGTGAAAATTTTGCATAATGAGTCTTATCGACAGAGTTTCTGTTTTTAAGATCTTCTAAAAATTTTTGATATATTGATTTTATTCTATATTGATGTCATATTAAATTGAAAATATATTATTTTATTAATTAATCAATATTGAGGTGAGAATTCCATTGAAATTCTATGAGTCAATCATTGAACCTTCAGAAATCTTTAAGAAAAAAAAAACCATCTCTAAAGCTTATAGCTTTTGTGTGATTTATTTTTCTCACCTCTTAAGAATATTCAAGAACATTAGTGAATTACGGTACCGTATTCTTTTTTTCATACCGTAATGTAAAGTTGATTTCAAGAAAATTCGTGAAGAAAATCTAAAATGAGGATGAACATTATTTCGTCCCCGTATAACTTTTAGAATTTCCTTATTTGTAATGATCTGAGGAATTATGTAGCTTATAACATATTTTTTTAACTCCTAAAATAGACTAATTACACTAATTACAAAAAAGCAGACCGGATATCCGTTAGTGCGAGTTCGAGTCCCGCCTGAGGTTCCCAGAGTTGCGGCCAACTCAGGGGACGAACGATTTAAAATGAGGATTTCAAAAAATTAGAAGGATAGTGTGTGATGTGATTATGAAGAAATCTGACATGTTTAGAGATTTGACCACATCTAATGCTCTATGTTTTGTGATCTACTCAAAAATATTGAAACTCATTATCATGCAAATATAACCTATCATAGTTGAGGGTGATTGAGGCTCAGGAGTGTTTGTTTTGAATCAAAAATTAATTCGTTTCGTGCTCGAAGTGCATTATTTTTTTCCAATAACGATAACATAATTTCTTTTCAAATAATCAGTTGTGATTCATTTCACATGAGTTTTTCTAGTCATAAGTATATCAAATCGATTGGTTTTTGATCTTTAAATACTGAAGACTGTCACATGTCGAGAAGGAGATCAACAACAAGAATATTCATAAGCTGTCGAAAATCCACTATTAGTGCTGGCTTAGAGCTCACTTTTTTTCTTCGTCTCAGTCATTTTTTTTCCGCTTTCAATTCTTTTGATTTGATCTACTGTTTTCAGATGGAATACGATAATGCGTAACAGTGTAATTGCTTCACTACGATTTGTTAATAAACATTGGTTAGTTTGTGGAAGTGGACCGAATGGTGAAAGGTGATTTGATTATCATTTAATATTTTCAATGTGAAATCAATAATTTGATTCAAGACAAAAAAAAATCGATAACGATAACGCCTATGATAAGTTGTTATGGTTGAATTAGTCATTGAAACTTTCTAAAACCCTCTTTTATACTAAAATGAGAAAAATTCTTTATAACTGTGAGGTATAAGTTTTATTTCAGGCCTGCGAATGATTGTGGGAAAGCTCAAGTGACTGGAGAAGTTCTTGGCACAAATCATTATAGAATTAATGCGACGTTCATTTCTGAGAGGTGATTCAAACTCGTTAAGAACCTTTCGAACTTTTTGCCTCATCCACCAGCCAAACACTTCCACTAATCAGATAGAGAGAACCATTACACCCATAAATCAGAAGAATGACCTTTAATATGTTCACCACTAATTAAAGAGTCTTCTATTGTGTAGATCAAATAGAGGACAATCACGTGGGAATTACGTGAACGAGCGATGTACTACTTGTACTTCACTCATCAGATTAATACTTTTATATATTATGTCATATAAATGTAAGAAAATATGATGGACCAGTTACCAGATGGTCAAAGTTCGAGCTTTCTTTTGGACAAAAAGAGGGAAATGAGGATAGAAGGGAAATGAGTTGGCCATTTTGCAAAAAAAAAACTATCTATACAAAATCATATGCGAAAGTCACAGATGTAATGAGTGAGTTGACCGGTTTGAATTGATATCGATTAATATTGGTTGACTCGGATTGACTATTGATTTAATGGATTTGTGCTATTTTTAAACGTCTCGTTTTTTTTTCTTAGAGATCCGATAAAAAACGTTAAAGTTGATGCGACGTCTACCGTATTTGCTGTGTTTCAAATTGGACTCAAAGGAGGCATTTTTCAATACACGAATGCTTTGAAGGTAAATAAACATACTAATATTTATTGCATTAAGCTTTTTCGATCGATTTTATAGCCTAACTCGTCTTTGCCATAAAGTAGATCAAAAAATTCCTCAATCAGAACGATCATTCCCGATCTATAACAAATTTTCATTGATCATTTTTTTTTTTTGCGATAAAAATCACCTATATCACAAATAGGTTAATAGTCGAAGATCAGAAGAAGAAGATATGGATCGATTCATTACGGTAGCATCTAACTAATGGCAATTATACAGCTAATATTATACTTTTATTACACAATTTATGATGATCAATACGATTTCAGGCTCTTGGCAAACCAACTACAACGTTATCGTTTGATGAAGCTTATTTCTGTTATAAAGGTGCTACATTAGTGGATGACGATAAATGTCGTAAGGATTCCATAAAATTACGTGACGATCCGATTATAGAACGCGCTCCAATTGAAATCGACAGACTAATCGCGCTCTAATCTCACTGCCTTTAGCTAATCAATAATTGCACTTATGCACTGAATTGCATGATTACATATTTATTATCTTAACATTATCATGATGTGATGGCGATTATATCACATCGTATTCATCGGTGGTTTACTTTTTTTTTGTTTTTCTACGTCCGGTCGTTTTGTCGAGCTTTTTTATAACTTGTTTTTGTGATATAAATAAACTCTTTGAAGTTTTTATTATTCAATTATTATAATTAAAAAAAAAAAAAAAAAAAAAAAA
>KN716150.1:694424-707903 GCA_000816705.1 Dictyocaulus viviparus | reverse complement strand
TTTTTTTTTTTTTTTTTTTTTTTTAATTATAATAATTGAATAATAAAAACTTCAAAGAGTTTATTTATATCACAAAAACAAGTTATAAAAAAGCTCGACAAAACGACCGGACGTAGAAAAACAAAAAAAAAGTACACACACACACATATAACATATTGCCACTAACACGTGAAATAACTGATGGTTTTTTGGTTTTGGTTTGAGAACAGAAGTTTATTTACAGTTTTTAATATGATCTTTCACTGATCTACCGATAGATTCAATAGTGATTAAAGGTGTTTTGTCTTAGGTAATACTTATGGGCTAACATCCAAGCTGTTCTTAATTACCTAACTAATAATAAATGAGTTATGAATTTATATCTTTACAATGCTGAGTCAATAACAAAACTAGGAATCTAACGTGGAACGTCGAACTCGTTATCAGCTTAACTGGATGCAAGTAGATATTGACTTCTCAAGTCGAATGTCTTGAAGAAAGAGTACTGATAACATATACAATAAGAATAAGTGAATGATTGAACGGTTTCAGAACGAGAACTTCGGTAGTACAATCGGTAGCACAACAGGGCGGACAGTTATTAGACTCGGTTCCAGCCTCATCTAAGGTCCAAGTTTTTTGAGTGACTCAGCGTTGTGAAGTTATAAATCATACAAATATTAGACCATTTTCATAAACTACCACAGTTGGTAGAAAAATATGCGAAAAATAGCGATGCGAAATCCGTCAAACAGATGTTTTAGGGAAGGAGGTATATAGTTTCATATGAGGAGGCAATACTCACCATAGTGAGTTAGCTATTTAGGATAAAAGTAAGCACTAGTTCCTTGTATAGATACGCCTAACACTCATTTTTTATCAAATTTCGTGTTCGAATACGAGTGATCTACACATTACCTTGAGATGATCATTCTTCTACAAAGTTGCCGTTGCTTATCTTCTCAAGTTAATACCATCAAAATCAATTCTCGTTCAGATCCGAGCTTTTGGTAACTTATTTGTTCTACTCATTATAAGCTGAATGAGCTTCGACGTTGATTAATCCTTGATGGTTGAGCTTATGCATTCGTTTGCAACGTGAAATCGCAGAGGTGATCAAATGCAAGCCTGCCCTATGCAGTGGCTTGAGTGAACCACTCTTCACCAACGCAGTGCTGCTTATCTTACCCAGATTTTTCTCCTATCTATTTAACGTAAGCAGAAGGATAACGGACTTGATAGAGCTGAAGGTGGCTACGAGCCATCATGAATATTCGTTTCACTGTGGTACTTCCACCACTGCTCTGTGCACACTTCGTCTGTTACCTCGACTGATCTATTCTTTTGGCTCCGTCATATTCCGAAAACTGTAATACTTTGCATAGCTAAGGATACATTGTGAGGCTAAAATAAGAAACTACTTTGAGTTAAGAACGAAAGGTATGAATATTCTTAGGAAATGGAATAATGTCGTAGAATAGCGTTACGATTTCAGTAGTGCTGGATTTTAAAGTATCTTTTGTTTTAGACTGTAATGATCTATGATTCCCTAAGACATCCCAACAGCTCAAGATATAACACAGACTTTTTTTCTTTGTAAGATTTGCTTTCAGTTTTCAAAATTTATCACTGAATTGAAGAGCTTCAATGAAGCTGTCGGAGAATTGCTCTCATTGTTGCGGTAGTTGCTCGCAGTAGTATGGAACTTTATGTTAATTTTCATACAGCTACATTCAAATCCGCGTCTTCATAAGCTGTGCTATTATTACGAATAGCTTTTGCTTATATACATGAGTCACGATTCTATTTGAATAATCCCCATACTGATCCATCACGTAGAGGGATCATTGAGGATAGAATAAGTGTTTAAGTGATCTGTAAAGTGAAATGGGTAATTCATCGCTGACACGTCAACGTTTGCTATCATTTAAGATATGTTTGATATTTCTACTTCTAACTGCAGTAGATAACAAGATAACAGTGACGTGGGACGATATTGAACCAACAACATCGTTTTTATACTGTCATTTATTCTAACCAATATGCTACGCACCACTTAAAAAACACATTGATTGGAAGAAATACCCTAATATGTTCTATGCAATACAGCTATGTTTTTTCTTTTCAAATAAACAAAAAACAATTACATCTAAGTGCAGTATCAATACATTTAGAGCAGTGCGCTCCTGGTTCGTTCTTCAACGCAAAATTGGACAAATGCCAATTGTGCTCTCGTGGGTACTATCAGCCTAAGCCTGGTCGTCATACCTGCCTGAAATGTATAGACGACTTGACGACGGCTTCAGAAGGAGCTGTCAACGAAACTCAATGTATACGTGAGTTCAGCTCATTTAATAAGACTTCTTGATCGATTTTTATTTAGAAATTTTCTAACATCTGCTCCGTTTATCCTCAAGCTTACGCGAAATCCGGGTTTCTTTGTCATCTTTTTTTCATGTTAGTACTGAAATTTAGAAAAATTACTATTAGGCATTCGATTTTTCTTGTCAAGTTTCCCTCTATGAAAATTGGTACCGTCTTCAGAATTTACTGCAAAAGTGCAAATAAGAGATGATTAATGATTTCCACAACAACCTCCTAAATCGAGGAAAATATTTATTGATAGAGGTTTTATAACAGAGTTTAAAGTCCGCTTCATTTGGAACGTAATACATCCAAAACTAAGAGTGAAAACCATGTCAATTTTCTTTTACCTCAATAAATGTATGCATCTGAACTACTTAAGACATTAAATGAATAAAATAGATACAATTTTACTTTTTTTAAGTTTCTTAACAATAATATTTATACGAAAATTTCTTTATGGTTTCTCCGAATATCATAGCAGCTTTCGTTACATTAAACATTATGCTGTAATCCTCAATTGATGGTTATAATGAACGTCTTCAAAGTAGACAGTTTGATTTCAGCTGTATGCCCTCCGGGCTTCTTCTACGACTATGCATCACGAATATGTGAGCCATGTAGTTTAAGAGGTTATCAACCTGAAAGTGGTTCTGATCGGTATTTTATATTTTGAAAAATATATTTTCATGAAAATTTCTCTATCACATAAACAGTCCTAGTCATAAAGACCTCAATTTTTGTACTCGCTGAGTCCAATATCCAATACATCAAATGTATGGCTTCATTCAGATGTATACCTTGTCCAACCGCAACCGTGCCTCTTTATTTGAACTCTACAAAGATTGAGCACTGCCTAGGTAAGATAATATTGTTGATGGTATTGTAAAAATTTCATGTGCATATAAATTAGGCTCCTGCCAATCATTACTTTTTACAGTTTGACTCATCAATATGTACTCATATTGGATTTTACCAGTATCAAAAAATTTGTCGTTTAAACCAGCCTTGTTTTTTTTTCTATATTAGTCTAAGGATAATATTTCTAATTTCAAAGAGAGATGTGCTTCTGGATGGCAACGAACGTCAGATGGTAGCCGATGTGAGCCGTGTCCGTTGGGTTCATTCAAGTCAAACGACGACGCCGTTTGTATGCTTTGTCCTAGCGGATGGACGACACTCAACAAAGCCTCAAAGCATTTAAAACACTGTTCAGTCAGTGAGTTAAAACACTCAGCCTTGACGAAAATGTTGTTGCTTCGTTGTTATTGTTACCATTTAACATCTGATCAAATAAATTTATTCTATTTGAAAATCGCATGAATAGGAAGGTCATTAAAATCTCTATGAGGGACACAGTTGTAAAAAGAGCCACAGTAACACGCAGGCTTGGTACCGTATCCGTGAGTTTCAGTTCGAACCCAAACCACACAAGCTTTGCATCCGTCAGTACTCGGTGATTTCGTTTCACAGTAATCTGGTAGCGGAGGGGAGGGGGAAAGCAACACAGACTTGTCAACAGAATGGTCTTCACAGAGAGATTTTGACTAATCCCATTCAAACACTTCCACTGTAACATTAAGACGAAAGGGTGGTGCATCTCCAGAAAAAGATAGATTACGTCAATGCTTATTTTATTCCTTACACTAATTCGTAGTTTATCAATAATTCATTGCAAGAAATAAGTGCTTTCTTTTTAGATAAAGATTTTCCTCTATAGGAATATGTTATCCTGGTACTTTCCTCAATACAACAACTCGCCAATGTTCTCCCTGCGATTATGGACTTTATATGGATGAATATGATGGACGAATATGCAAGCTCTGTCCGATTAACACAACAACCTATCAGCTAGGTATATATGATTTTGATACGTATCGATTTATCATCTATCCATCAACACTCTAGTAAGAATGATTTACTTTGTAGCATATACGATCAGAAATTGAACGATATATTGGTTGGAGTCCCGAATGAGGCTCTAAGCTCAGATGATTAACTCAGAATTGTGCAATACTAATAGCACCATTATAGCATTGAAGTTTTCTGACTATTTTTCCCGCATGAATTAAGCATTAAGGAAGTTGTTGTGAAATGTTATTGTTTCATTTTTCTGGTGACGTAGCTTTTTTGAAGGATCAAATACGATCACACAATGCAAATCAACCAATCAGTGCAAATCTGGAGATCATACTTGTCATTGGTTGGCTGCCTGTACGGATCTTCCTGACGACGATCACAAACCAAGGTTATTTAGTGTGTTGATTTTAATGATGCATCTTAGAAAATAACAGAGAAAAAAATAGTAGAATAGAAATATCTGATTATGCAATGGAAGGAAATGTTGAGTATTATGACAGCTTCACTGACAGTTGAGGGCAGATGATACAAAAAGTAACGGATTTCACCTTCAAATTCAACCTTACCGTCCTTCCGTACTCTCTTTCTCTCTCCCTCTCTTCATCGCTCTCTGTCTCTCTCTACATCTCTTTGTACTCATCCTTCTATAAGTACTTATCACTATCATACCTCATCTCGAAAGATATAATAAAATGAGGTATTTCATCAAAAATATGATATACATTACCATAGTATACCAATGTTTGGAGAAGCCTTATGAGGTCACTTATCTTTTCAAACTGTTATTCAGAGCATTTTTAGGTATTCATGCAAATGTAAGCCTGGATATGTTGGAAATGGAAATCAATGTACAGGTATGCTGTTATTTTTTGTTAGTAAACAATCAATCTATTAAGAAATCATCATCCTCTTTAAGTATTACTTTGTTAACTCACTATTAAATATGAGACTAATGGAATTAACTAGATAACTTCATTGAGAACTTCTTTGTCGATCAATATTGGTCATAGATCATAATATGAACAACAATGTGGTTCGATTATCGATTAGAAAGTCAATGAAAATCGACGACATCTGCAGATATGCTGTTCATCTACTTTGAAGGAACTAATTATGTCATGTATATATAATTCAGTTTGTTACTCCATGAAATATCTACGAAAGGAAAAAATAATCAACACGATTTTCTATCCACCTATTTTCCTGTGGCTATCGGTAATCTTATTAGTGTATGGTGAAGATCAATTTTGTGATTCCATCCTCATTTTCAGCTGTGGGTAGAGCTTCTTGACGTTAACCACAAGTATCATCTTATAATTATGCCAGCAAGATTCCCCAAAGACACGATGAGGTCAATTCTCAAATAGAAAATGATTTGATCATACTAATCGATGTTGTAGATTCTGGAAAGCCTAAAAGCGAATGCTCTTGCAATTCTTGAAGTCAGTGTGATTGCTCTCTAGCACTTAAACGATACTCATTGCCTAGTGAACCTTAGTAACTGTTGGTAGGTCATTCAGTTTCTTTGGTACGCTTCTTCACATGACCGTGGAATAAGATGGAGTAAGCTTCGATGACAAAGCTTCTGTTGAAGCATTGGACTCTGCAATATAATTTTATAGAGGTGACTGAATACATACCATATCTGTGAAATGACTTCAGTTACTCGCTATATAGCGAGTCACTTCTGTTTATCTTCCTAGATTTCTATGACACGAATTTAGTTACTCCAGATAGTTGGAAAGCTTGGTAAGCCATGATACGGTGCGAAGCTGCATACACTAATTCAGAAGTGCGTATGAGTATGGCTTTTTCTATCGCTAAACTACGTAGTCCTTCTACATATCATGTGTTAATGGATACTGTAAGAATTGAAAAATCGAAGGGAATTGACCTGTCGTTTTCGCATTTCTTGAAGCTGAAGATTTTCATCCTACTGTATCGATGAGTGAGGAGTAATGTTGCTACTAGCCTAATAATACTTCATAAATAGTATTTTAAAATACATCGGCTTTGTGACATGTTCTTTAGTTTTCTTTCGATCTCAGCAAACCGCTTTTCATTATTTCATAAGATATGACTCAAAGAAGAACCTCAACTATTGCATCATAGATATGGAAGATTTTTTCTTCGACTTTCTCATGGATGAAATAAAGACAAGAAACCTCAAATTTTTCAGTACGTTTGTGATGTTCAGATGCATGCGAGGGATTATGCCATAATGAGGCAACATGCTTGAAGACTGGCAGAGGAGAGACACATTGCATTTGCATGCCTGGATTCACTGGACGACGTTGTAGCGATAGGATATAAAGGAGGAAAAAAGTATTGCTCAAACGACTTCATTACTGTTACTGTTAATTGAAATCTGTTATTTACCGTATTGAACTTATCTCACAACGAGACAAAAACAAGTTCTGAGGTTCAAATGAGCTTAAAAGATCCAGACGTACTCTGTAGGTTTTATTTTGTAAAATGTTTCATATGAAATTATACAAATTAATATTATGTGAAATATGAATAAAGATTAAATTATTTGCTAAATTCTTCAAATTGTTTCAGCTACTTTTCTCAGTAAAGATAACCCATTTATACTTTTAGCGGAAGATCATGATTATAAGACGTGCGAAAAAATCAATACAAAACTCCATGTACTTAACGTACCTGTTTTATTTTTGAAGTGTTTGAATGTGAGTATTCATTGCAGTGATTCGAGGTTTATCACACTTTATCGAGCTTTTGCAACTTGTCCGCCCAGGTAATTCTGTTATCAACTCGACGACTGTTAAAGATAGGAGGCTTGGATTACTTAAGCGCGTACTCAAACCTGGGTACATTGTTTTAAGCATGCGTATCATTGCTCCAAATTCTACCGCTCCGCTATGCAATAGTAATTGTAAACAAAAACTTTCAAAGAAAAAAGAAAACATTTTATTAAACATATAAGATATAAAGGAATTACGGTCAAAATAAACCCAAATGTGAAAGGATATCTCAGGTCGAAGTAATAGGCTTTCCTCTTTTTTTAACTCAAAAGATTATTTTGTTAACTTTATGCGATTCATCAAAAAGTAATCCACAAAATACCACAAAATCGTCCGACTTTGTAAATATGAGGTAAAAGTGCCTGAGTACATTCGTTAAGAAGCCCTTTATAACTTATTGCTTCTCTAATACTACTTAATTCTAACATTTATGACTATAAATCATTTTACAAGTATTGAAATTTTATTTTTCCCTTTTTTTCTAAAGTTTTGAAGCCGAAAGCTCAACTCTCTTTCACCTCTTTTTCATTTGGTCACTCTTTAATGCCATGTTGATACAAGAAAGGTGTCTACCTCATTGCATTTGAACAATATGACGTCATCTTAGTTAACTAGAATAGTACAGATTGATAAACAGTCTAAAGATGAGCAGAATTTGGTTTTTGTTGCTGCTCGATACCTCACAAATCCTAACGAGCTGAGTCATGAGGCGGTTACAAAACAAATTTCACAGTAGTACGTTTCTTTTGCTTGATGGAGCCAATTGGAAAATATATCAGGCGTCTGCTTAACTCACTTCCTCCTCAATAACTAACAAGAAGAAAAATGTTATTATAAGTAGTGTTTTGTAAAGAAAAATATGAGGAGCACTTTCTTTTTCTTCTCAATATTATATTCCAAATTGTTTATAAACAGTAAACAAATGGGGAACAAATAAGTAAACAGTAAACAATCGAAACGAATTTCCTGAATAAAAATCCAATACAAAACAAATGAGATGTGGAACATCACAAAACTTCCTGCTCTATGATATCTTTTTTCTTTTGGTATAATTTTCATTAATTTATTATCCATAAGCTATTTAGTATTTATTGACTGTCGTTATAATAACATCTTACAAAGCTGAGTCAAATAAGGAAATTATCAAACCTCAATTTTACACCTCATCGATATCCAATTCGATCTGCTATCAACTGCACTATCGACATATTTGATCTAATTGATCTATTCCACTCAATGCTTGGTTAAATCATTTATGTTAACTAATATGTTATGTTTATTATAATTTTATTGATGTGATTAAAACATTTTACATTTCAGGTTAACAATAACAATGAGTGAGGTGATATTTAACTCAATTTGGTGAGTTTATCGATGCTATTCTCTGAGTATTTATCGTGTCCATAGAGATAAAATTCTGTTTGACTCAAGTCGAAACTCGAAATCAGTCGAACAACTAACGACTTTATGTTTACGCAACATTACTCCTCTAATCACTACGATACATAAACTCATTACGAATTTGAGTCCACATTTGAGTTCACATCTGTAAATATTTTACAATTATTCAACCATTTCGACCTCAAATCACTCTATGAGGCTAGAAATAAACAAAGTTACTCCATTTTTTCACATATACGTTTAATTAAGCTTAATGACTTTTGTATGCTTACTTAAAGTGTTATTATATATTCCTTACTTGAATTAGAATATTTCTTCCTCAAAAAAAAACACATACCGTACCTCATCTTAATGTGAACTATTTATTACATTATTAAAATATTATTCAAAACTTCGATGCTCAGCTTTTTTTCATACATTAGAAATTTTCACTTCTTTCCTCATATTTCTATGAAGCTGTGGTGTTTTTTAATTCCTTTTTCTGCTCATTTGAAAAGCTTAGGAGGTTCGAATATTGAATTTCCTCCTCAAAGTCTTATGAAAGCTACTTCGATAAATTTTTCAAAGCTTTTTTTACCGAACTTGTTGCTGTTTTTTTTGGGTGATTGAATAATTGCGAACTCTATCAGGTATGAACTGATGTGTGACTCATTCTTTTTTTTTCCCTATTAAACCTCATTGTAGATTTTTTGTCTGACTTGATTTCCGCTTTGTTGTTGCAACGAAAATTATTTATAAGTTAGTAAAAAAATAGTGATGACTGATTGAAAAAGAAGGATAGATGATGTTTAAAACTCTTTTCTGTGATACGTCTTCCCAGATGAGGATATCTGAGTTCCAAGAAGAACAGCTAGATTTTACCTCATGGCATTTTAAGAGGAAAAATAAACAAAGTTGATAGTCATTGGTCACTGGATATTCATTTAACTTCTCTACCATACATAAAATAGGTCATGATGGTTTCATATCTCCATAGTTTCTCTTCAAACAATAATGAATCAATCATTAAACTTGTAGCCTCAGACGAGACTCAAACTCGTAACGCTCTAGTAGGTGCTTGTTGAGTTTTACTTTCGTTAATGAATTTTCGTAAACAAATGACGCTAAGTATTTTTTTATCAACATTACTTCATTGACGATTTTTTTGTTGCGTAAAAAAAATGCAAAATTTTTTTCCTGTTTATATTTATTTTCAAACTCATTTCATCAGAATTGAGTCAATTCGATTGGATTCCAAATTTCGAGTTCTACGACAACAACACTGAAATTACTAATGAGTAGCAGTTTTGTTAGCATATAACTCATTCCGTCACTCATCTATCAATTTTATTTTCTAGAAAAAAAAAACAGGAGTAGAGTTTTATATAAACATCCAGACACGCCCACTTTCAAAATTCTTGTGAAAATTATGTGCATTAAATAAACACCAAATGTTCTCTAGCATATTGAACTCATTCAATAACATATCAGGCTTTTCCTCACTCTTTGTTTAAGCTTAAATCCGTTACGAAAACTTTTTGTGAGGTTTTGAGATATTCTAGAGAAAATTCTGAATAGCTCTCGCAGAATTCTTCAAGTCGAACCTCTCTGTAACTCGTTGTGTTTTTGACTTGTTTTATCTTATCTTATCTTTCTACGAGTAAACTCAACTCATCACTCATCTTGACTGTCCACTAACTTCATCGGTGCCTGATCATAGATCGCATTTTGATCAATACAATTAATCAATTTTGATTTTAAAATTAATAAACTGGTTATCTGTTCAGTTCAACGTCATCAGTGATCAGTCTTTTTTGATCTTCTCATTTTGCAACGATTCGTTATTTTGTCAATAAAAAAACGATAGAAGAGATCAAAATTTTCAAAGAATTTAAAATTTTGTTCATCTTTAAAGGAAAATGTTAGATTTTTTTTTGAAAGCGCGCTAATTTTAAATCACAAATTGAAGCTTTAAAATTGTTTCTTTTTTCTCTGTAGTCAATTCATATGTTTTGTGTACAGTCCATAATGTATGTAAAATTATTGATCTCTTAGATATTCTATGACGTCATAACGGAGCAAAGAACAAAACGTATTTATTGATTAGTTATACTTATGTTTTAAGAATCGTGAAAAACATCTAAAATTAAAAGGTTGTAAAATTTTTGAATGTCTTTTTAATTGTATTTTAGTAAATTTGGCAAAGCTAATTTATATTACAATTATTAAATTTATTTATATTATATATAAAATAAAAATTATATAAGAAAAGTTTATGTAGAGAATTAATGGATGGGAATTATCGATTGTTGTCGTTGTTGCTGTTGTTGTTGTCGACGACAACCGCATTATTGTTTTTCTATAGATGACGTCACTTCGCGTCAACATCAAACATTAACGAAGTCAGTAGGGCGTTTAATTGCTGATTTCTGCATCGTTTTTGAGACTGAGTTCGATTTATTCAAAGGGAAATTCGTCTAACTCAATCCTCAAAATAATGATTGAGTTAGACGATTTGTATTCAAGAACAATAACTTCATTATGAACCAGAATAAAAATATCAATATGATTTGTGTTGACTGAGCAATTTATTTTAAGTATCGATAAAGATGGAGCTGATGAAAAAGCTCAACGATGAAGCTTGAATAGGTGAGAAAAATAGATCGTAGTAGCAACCTCACTTTAACCTCGTCGTTTGAATAAGGTTACTTAATTCTCTAATTGTTTGTATACTAATACAACCAATATTCTTTTTAAAGCATTGAGGATAAGGATATTTTCGATTCGAAAAAAAAAACTCTCAAAAAATCAATAAGCATCTTTTATATAAGCATAAATTTGAAAATATTTTATATTGCATACATTCTACCTTTCTGAAACATCGGCGGTGATTTTTATTAGAATATTTTTTTATCTTAAACAAAATCATCTTGGAATGAGGAATTTCACTGATTTATTATCGTTATTTATCTTATCTTGTTATTGTTGCTGTTATTTTTATTGTTGTTTTTTTTCTTCTCTCAATGTCACAAAATTGCCTCCATCCAACAATCCTCATAGTACACTATGCAAATACCCTCAAGGGATTAACGGATACCAACACAATTGTGAATAAAAGGATGTCCATATGTGTTTTTTTTTTCGTCGACAATGTACTCTTACTGGTACTAATAAAATTTGAAACAACTTCTAGCGATGAAATATGCTTGTTTACTTTTTATGTTGTTTATTGATCGTCATTTTGAAAAAACTTCAATATTTTTACTCGTAAGGTTATTAAATTGGTGCAAAAATAATTGCGTCTTACATAATAATCAAAAAGCTAAATTACACTAATTATTTCAGCATCAATTTTATATATTACGTAAGAAATTTAAAAAATTTCTAATTCTTTCCATACTCGATGATTTTTCCCTCATACCTCAGATATTCATTAAGCTTTTCGTGGTTTCTGACTCATTGCTCTTTGATATAAACCTTTATTGCATAACAATAAACAAAAGATATGAGTCAAATTGATTACTCAATGAACTCAGTTTGAGAGTTAGATAATACTAAAGAAAAACTAGAAAAAATGTATTAATATCAAAATGTATTTTCTAATCTCTTCGGCGTCGATTTACTATTTAGATAGAAACTGTTGAAAAATCGATAGAACGCCTTGGGCACTTGAAATCTAATAGCCATAACCAATCAATAGATTATCGATTGATTCTGTCCTACAAACATGATTTTCGACAAGAAACGAAGAAAAATTGCGAAAGCTTATAGATTTAATTAAAAGTATGCAGCTTCATCATAACAATAATATGTAGATTACAATAGGCTGGTTCAAGGAAACGCAAAAATTTTTGCACCATGTTTTTCATTGAAATTTATCGTTAGCATTTGAAATTATTAATTGGTAATTTTATCTAAGCAAAATTTTTTATCGTTTCAAGGATAAAAAATCTATCAAATAATAGCGTTGAGCTTTTGAGAAAATTTTAGGAAAGCATTTTACCCGAAGTTTGTGCTAACAAAAACCTTGTTCACATTTTTTCTTCCCTAAAGCAATTTACTTGTTTACTTATTTATAAGCATATGCAAATACGTCATCTGACATATAATTACTTCACTTAGTACTCACTTAGTCACGTAACTCAATCCATAAATAACAGAAAAAAAAATAGATCATTTCGAAATTGACTGAAAATTTCTTTCAGATTCTTAAGAAAAACATCTTAAGTTGAAAACAACAACAAAAATAACATTCCTAACAATAAGAAAATACATTGTATTCGTTTTCTTTTCAGTAAATAGATGTTATTTAAATGTTAGGGCTCATTAGATCACCTGGATGAACTGCGTTCTCGTTGATCATAAATAGAGTCAAACAGGCACCAGTAAAACTTCCCTTTATCACAATCTCACTTGAGGACAGTTCAGTCAGTTCTCTTCAGCTCTAGAGATTTGTTAAGCATCATAATCCGTTTCGAAGACCATTGGGAAGAGGTCTGACCGTCGGGCTGGTGATCTTGTGGTGTTCTACTTCTGGTGTTGTGTGTTCTACTTCTAGTGAGATCCAATCGCTTCCAGCTCCTCTCCAGCGGTCATCCTTCATACGCATCACGTGTCCGACCCACCTAATCTTGGTTTCGTGTGTACGACTGTGTCTATAATCTTTGATCTTTGCCGTAGATCAAAACTTCGGATTGCTTCTGACATTTGTGTGATACGAGAAACGCCAAGCATCACCCCTTAGATAGAGCGTTGTGTTGCGCTAAGTGATCATTCATGCTGCTGAGCCCCGTCGTATCAAAAAGGTGGGCTCATGGGCTTCGTCTTCTTTGTTCTCTTCACTACGTCCTCGATGCTCTTATATGTCTCCCAAGCCGCTCGTTTCCTTCTACTAAGCTCTGGAACTATGTCGTTCATCATATTAATTTCACGACCTAGATATATATTGCTTGAACATTCTATGGTGTTCTTTCCGTTGAACATGAATGGTGCATCAGCAACGCATCCGTTCTTCATAAACATCGTCTTCTTAAGGTTTAATTTGAGGCCAATTTCTCTACAAGCACTGTCGAAATCCTCTTACCTCTTGTTCAGCTTGCTCGATTCTTGGTGTAATAAATATGATATCATC